>ML677385.1:13066815-13175593 GCA_007922305.1 Dermatemys mawii
GTGTATCTCAGAAACCAATGCCTCCAGTTCATCTGGAAAAACCCCAGAACTCTCCTTAGGTGGCAATTAGGGGTGGGTAAACCTCAAGAGTTTATTATGATTTCCAGTAATCTCTGCTAGCATCCTGGTTTGTTTAGAAGGAATCACAGTATTTGATATTTTGTGTATTGTTAAAATAGAGCTCAATAGAGTCATAAAGACACTAGCAGAAGAGCAAACAGGACTGTTTAAGCTTAATTGATAATAGACAGGGAAGGGGAAGGACAGAAATTGGGCATGCTAATTTTGATAGAGTGTACCTCAAAAGCAAAATAAGATACAAAATCATTATTAATCTAGGACTCCCTCAAGTACAAATGCAACAGCTCACAGCTATTTCTGTGCTCATTATTATCCCAACCATTCAATTACCTAAAGGCAAAGTTTTTTCTCATTCTAGTACCTCAGAATGTGTGCTGCCAATAGAGCAAGTAGAAATCTAATGGATTCTCCAAGGAATTTGGAAATCCAAAAGGAAATCTGAATAATTAAATCTAGACTCTAGCAAAAACCGTATTGTGGGGGGCAAACTTTGAAAAGCTGTTTAAGCTTTATGTGACTCTATGGGTGCTTACATTTAAACAGCTACATGACTGATGAAGCTGCACTGCTGCAGCACTTCAGCAGACACTACCTATACTAATGGGAGCTTCTCTCTCATCCACACAGGTAATTCACATCCCCACCAATTCCCGCAGCACCCATTAGACCGGAATGGCAAACCATGGCCAGTGGGAGCCACGATTGGCCGAACCTGCGGACGCGGCAGGTAGACAAACTGGCCGGGTCCACCAATGGTGCTTATCCTGGGAGGCTGCGTGCCAAGGTTGCCAATCCCTGTGGTAGATGATCCACTTCTGTCGACCTAGCACTATCTACACTGGAGATTAGGTCGGCATAGCTATGTCTCTCAGGGGTGTGGATTTTTCACACACACACCAGAGATGTAGCTGTGCCGACAAATTCCCGTTGTAGACCAGCCCTTTATCAGCTTTAAAAGCTCTTACTGTTAGCAGTGGTAACGCACTTTATAAAAGTGAAATAAACAAAGAAAGGAAATGGTCAGGAAAATCATGCAGGCAAGAAATATAATATGTGAACTTTTCTACAAATTTATGAATCAGGAATAAGATACAAATTCAGCTGAGCAATGAGCAGAAGTTAGGGTTTGTCTACACTGCATTGCATTGCAGGTGTGTGAATTGTGAAGTGCACCAAAATGTTATACTCCAACTGCCCTCTGAAGATGGTGTCTCATTTATGTTAACATAGTCCTCTTCAAACAGGACTATATTACCATGAACCACATACCTTATAGTTTGTAGATGAGTGTCCCCCAGCGCAGTTAGATTTCAATCTCCCACTTTTAGAGATTGAGTATTAGGCCTCAGACACTTTATCACCTCAGTATTTTCATCTATAAAAGGTCTTTAAAAATATAGGCTGTTTTATTTTCTTCCTTCATTTTTTTTTTAAAAAATCCCATTTCTCTAACTTCTGTTGCCCTGTACCTGGGTTTATGTGGCACTTTCACATCACACATCAACCATATAATAGTTTGGGCTTGAGTACACTAGGAAAAACACAGACAAAACCAGGAGATGTGTTAGTAACACTCATGTTTACCCTCTGAAATCCTAGACTGCATGCAAGCACTACAAATACAATAAATGGACAAGATCTAGAACAGACATACACAGATGTGTTTTTTTAAAGAGATATTTGTTTTTAAATGGCTACTTCTACCCAGCACTGCTCAGAGATAGGACGTCTGGCTTTGGATGCATTTTGCTTTCACTGCCTTTTCCAGTTTACTATCTTGTAGGAGAATCTACTATAGAACTGTTATGTGCAATTAAATACCTATCAGTTATAAGGATTCTGCACTTGCACACTTTGGAACTCTGATTTTCTCCATAGGGAGCCAGCATTATTCTCAAGAAGGGTGAGCCCAAGGCTCTGTTGCTCACTTCTTAAATACACTGTAACCATGATATTCCCAACAATTCAGTTCATGCCTCCAGTTTCATTTTGAAGCACTACAGCTGATCACTTGTTTTTTCTTGTCCTGAAGCCCTGAATCCCTCCATGGCTATTCCTCTATCTCTGCTTTGTTGCATAGTTTCTGCAGATGGGTACTTTCCTTGCTTAGAAAGCCTGTGCATAACAGCCGTTGGCACGTCTTCTATAATGCCATTAGGTTTAATGGGAAACTGCTTCAAGCTGCTGTATTACGTTGTACTTGGCTGCTGTACTTCTTAGGGCCAAAAGCTCTCCTTCTGTAGAAAAGACACAGGAAGGGAAAAAGTGCTTAAGAACTGGACAGATTATCCCACCAGGGGAGGTGGAGAGTGTGCAGCCATGCAGAGGAGTCCATTGCTGCATCCTCATTCAAGATCTGTGCTCCCACTGTGAATGTGCACTGGCAGGGCAGCTAATGTTGCTACTTTGAGCAGCATTAACTTTTCTGTGTTTCCACTTAGATTTCTACTTTTGGGGCATACTATATATAGAGAAATGGCTCCAAAGAGTCACTCTTTTTAGCCAGCTTGACATAATTCTCCCTAAAACCAAGGAGCCTCAATTTCATATTACACACATGCAGAGTCTTCTGCAAGGTTTGGGGGAGAGAGATAATTTCTTCCCTCTTTCTGATGTTTTTGGGCCCCTCCTACTTTTGTTTTTGCTCACCTTCGCTCTCCTCTGTATTGGTCAATAGAAGAGAGCATCTGACTCAGTCTGCATTGTGGAGTAAATCTATGTGTGTATTTCTGACAGGTTCAGAGCTGCCATATAATAAATTATTGATAGTACGTGTTGGTCTTGTTATTGAGATGTTTTCAGTAGGACTAAGTGGTTTTCTCAGTAGGGATTGGTCTAGAATACTGGAAGGGAGGAGGATATGCCTCTGATAACCACTTAAATGTCATTAAGGATTGGTTCTGAGGACTCTGGCTCAGGCTCCTACTGAGCCTACAGGACTAGTTTGAAGAGAATAAACAGATCCTGAAAACAGAACAAAGTACTGTAGCAGGGTATAGAGAGGTACTTTCTCTTGGGAGAGTCATTTTGGGAGGAGTGGGAACCAAACTGAGGCACAAAAATCTGCTGGGAGTGTTTGAAGAAGATAGGCCTACTGAAGGCTGCTGTCAAAGGATGATTGGGCTTTAGGCAGGACAGACAGGTATGTAGACTGGTGCTTTAAAATCCTCTTTTTCTCTTATGCTTTGCTCTTGTTACATCAATAAACATACATTATGATTACTTTCTTCTTCATTTCCAGCAGTACAACAGGTGACAACACAACTACCACCAGTTCAGCTGTAGAGGTACATAGTATAGAATTCTATGAGATTTGCGTGTGAAATATCTCCTGTCTATACCTCACTAAACAAAAATCAAGTGAGAGGCCAGTAAAAATTATGATGGGCTAGTTTGCCTTTGTTATATTCACTGCTACGGTAGCCTGTGGGCTAGCTTGCCATTATTATATTCTGCTTTGCATTATATTCAGCAATAATGCAAGAAGCCTACAGACCAGTATCTGGTAAGACATTAGCTTCAGCAAGTTAGCGTAAGGCTTGAGGTCTAGGAACTTTATACAGAAAAACAGCCCAACGGATAACCCCAAGTATTTGGGGAGCTGAAAATAGAGTTTAAGGAGAAGTTCTGACCACAGGTACATAATTCAACTACAGAAGTGTTCTGGCAACAGACTGACATACATAACATGTACATGAGATATATCGAAGGTTAGCCTGCTTGCTGGCCTATATAGCTTTTCTTATACATTTCGTATGGGTTTGATTATTTGTTTTATTCTAATAAGTTTATAGGTTTATAATAGAGTATGTATTGGCTGTAATGCAGGGGACCTGCAGGTCACCTCCTGTACATTGAGCTAAGGCAAAATTAGAATACATGTATTTGGGACCTTTCATCTAGATTAGGGATCGACAACGTTGGCACGTTGGACTGCAGGGTAAGCACCCTTAGCTGGCCCCGCTGCTTTATTTACCTGGTGTTTCACCAATCACGGCTCCCACTGGCTCCGGCTCACCGTCCCGGTCCAATGGGGGCTGCGGGAAGCGGCGGCCAGCACCAAGCCACTTCCTGCAGCCCCTATTGGACCGGGACAGTGAACTGCGGCCAGTGGAAGCTGCAATCGGTGAAACACCAGGTAAATAAAGCAGCGGGGCCAGCTATGGGTGCTTACCCTGCGGTCCCGCATGCCAACGTTGCTGATCCCTGATCTAGATAGATGGTGATGAGCTAAAGCACAAAGTCCATATATGGCTTTGACCTTTAACATAGAGGATGTGTTAAAGTAGATTGGAATAGGGGCTTTCCTAAATTCATACCCTTTTAAACTTAACAGGTATACCACAACTTGGAAAGAACTGGTTAGGACATAAAAAACAAATGTGATACCTAACCACAAAAGGGTCATGGTAATGAATGGATGTATATGATAATAAGTTGAGATCGCTGATATACTAACCTATTGCAAAAAAGACATACAGATGTTAGTAAGGTGAGGAGATACAAAAACGAAAAAGGGGAAAAATCCCTACTGAATATGCATCAAACATAGTGGCATCAGCATAACATATAAAAGCGGCATCCCGGTCTAGGGGTGGTAGGAGAGAGAGAGATGTAGTCCTTGGGAGGTACCAGAATAATGGCCACTGGTGATGATGGGAAAGGTGATGATAATGAGGAAGATGATAGCTAACATTTCAGGTTGTTCTACAAGGGATAATGTGAGTATATGGAAGTGCAGATGAACATTTTGTAGTATCTCTATCTATCTGATTGACCTGGGGTGTTTGTGACTGTACTAATAAATTATATTTGTAAATATAAAAGAGTTCCTATAGTGTGAGTGTTGCAACTGTGCACATCAGGGTTCCAAACTATATTATAATTTGAATAATACGAAGCCTGATTTTGGGGTAAAAACCTGGCAACCCTCAAAGTGATATCTAGGGATTCTTAAGTAATCAATATCACTAATACACAATCTAAAGATTGGACAACAATCTGTGCCCCCCTGGATCCATTAATTAATCTCCTTCACTCTGCATCAAAGGGGAACTCAGCCCATTCTTTATCCTGCAGTGGTCTCTCTTCCCACTCTGAGTTCCACACTAGATAAGGGAATAGAGTGGTTAATAGTTTGGTGATCCAGCTAGAGGAGATTCACATCTCTCCTCCTCCCTCAATTCAATGGGGCTGTATTTTTTTTTCCCACACACCTTCCATGTACTGTTTTTTTTTTTTCCATTGGAGGAGATAATCAGGGTCAATGTTATTTGTCCAGCAGAACATGTGCAGACTCCAGGAGACATGATTAAAAGCTCTGATATGCTGAGAAGAAAGGTGGCACATAATTTGATTGTGAGGCTGGATCCTCTGGTCATATTTCTCATTGTGCTAGGTAACATTCTGCATGCACTAAAAACCTGATGTAATGACTCCTACATTATAAGAAGATTATAGTGACCTGAAACAGAAATGGGGCAGGTGTTTCAACATTCATAGAGAAGGGACATTTAATTTAATAACTTGTTAATGAAAAGTGTCCCATTAAATCCTTTTATATATTGTACATTCTAGCTCATGCTATTATATTAGGTCCATTGAACACATGTCTATTTTATGTATTTAGCTATTTAAACTCTCTTCCAAACATTTTTTTTCTTCTTAAAAGGTATTAATATAAAATTAACATTATTAATTTACTGTATCTTGGGGACTATTGTTGCAAATTCAAACACACATTTCCTTAATTTAAAATAAAAGTGAGCGAGATAAAATGATTGGATTTCATGAGGTATTTTTTCTTTATTCTTTCCATTGGAAAACTCTCATTATGTTTCCAGCAAAGAGAACACAAATGAGCTATGAAGTCCCCTGTTGTTTCCTTCAATGTTGAAAACAGCGATGAGCATTACGACGGCTATTAATATTACATTCAAGCTTTCATTCAACAAGTTATTGATTTTGATATACAATATGATGAAGAGAATCTCTTAATATGTGAAAGAAATGCTCAGAAAGATTCATAATAAAAAACCTAAGGAGACTCACTTCTATTTCACACCAGTTTGTTTCTGTGCCCCTTGTTTTGGATTGGTTGGTAAATGTATGTGATCTCAAATAGATTCTTTTATTTTAAAACTATGCATTTTCATTTATCTGAGAAAATTAAAGACATTAATTTTTAACAATTGCATGCTCACCTGTCCTAACAAATGATACCAGGTGTGACTGTTAAGATGCATGTCTAAAAGTTAATGATCTGTTTTAAATATTTCTTATACCCTTATCACATGACTTTTGAATTCGATGTGCATTAAAAAGAAACTTAAGAATTAATTTGAAATATATATTTTTTGAACATCTTAAAGGAAAAATTCAAAATGATAAAGCTAGAAATTTATAAAGGAATATAGTTGTCTTCCATTCCTTAAACTAATATTATAGATTATGCAGCAATTTGGGAATAAAGATAGCAAGACATAAGTACAAAATCTCAAAAATAAGTTGATCAGAACAAATCCACATGGGCATTAGAAAAGATTCAGAGAAGGGCAACTAAAATGATTAGGGGTTTGGAACAGTTCCCATATGAGGAGAGATTAAAGAGGTTAGGACTTTTTAGCTTGGAAAAAGAGGAGACTAAGGGGAGATATGATAGAGATATATAAAATTATGAGTGGTGTGGAGAAAGTGAATAAGGAAAAGTTAATTACTTGTTTCCATAATAGAAGAATTAGGGGCCACCCAATGAAATTAGTGGGCAGCAAGTTTAAAACAAATAAAAGGAAGTTCTTCACACAGCGCACAGTCAGCCTGTGGAACTCCCTGCCTGAGGAGGCTGTGAAAGCTAGGACTATAAAAGGGTTTAAAAGAGAACTAGATAAATTCCTGGAGGTTAAGTCCATTAATGGCTATTAGCCAGGATGGGTAAGGAATGGTGTCCCTAGCCTCTGTTTGTCAGAATGGGGTGATGGATGACAGGAGAGAGATCACTTGATCATTACCTGTTAGGTTCACTCACTCTGGGGTACCTGGCATTGGCCACTGTCGGTAGACAGGATACTGGGCTAGATGGACCTTTGGTCTGACCCAGTACGGCCTTTCTTATGTTCTTATGTTCACAGAGGAGACAGCTGACTGGTTCATTACAAAGTTGTGGGACTCTTCTCATCTTTCCTCTTCTGACTTGGGATCTGAGCAAAGTGGGGCTATCTAGGATTAGATAAAGCAGAAGGATTAGATTTGTGTGGAGAGAAAGATAGGAGGGGAAAGTGTGATTTTATCAATTTATGTAACTACGAAGGATGACATTCTGGCCCCATTGAAGTCAATGGCAAAAGTCCTATTGACTTCAGTTGGGTCTGATATCACCCAAAAAGTTTACACACACACACAGGCTAGCAATATGGACAAACGTGGAGCAAACAAAAATTTATCTGTTCAAAAATAATCTGTGTGTGTCAATGCATAATACTGCTTTATTTTCTACAGCTGGAAGCAGCATTGAAGACTTGCAGCTATCAGATTGCACTTTTCCATATCTAAGAGTTTTAGCATGGTTTAATGGTGGGTCCTAGCCTCATACCAGAGAGTGGAGGAGAGCACTGTGAACATGTCACAATCTCATTGAGAGCTCCAGAAGCAGTTATCATCCCACTGAGGTGGCCCCGTTCTTGGATATATCCAAGATTACCCTTTTCATTTTCACACAATGCAGGGTGTAGAAGCCCTTCAGACATCATTACTAGCTGGCATAAGTTTAGAGCAACCCTAGACTTCTCTATGGTACCCAGTGGAAAAACTGTCTCCCTGACTGCTCCTTAGATCATTGGAAAGGGCAAAGATGTCTAGGTCACACTTGTTCCTCCATGACTCAGATGCTACAGTGAACATAGTCCAAGGATTTCACTCATTATTCCCATTTATCTCCAACACACTATTATTGTATAGCTCAGAGAATTAGCACTAAGGGCCTCTGAAAAACATATTAAGGGGAATGCAGAACTAAGATTTTAATAGACACAGATGTTACACTTTCAGTTAATTACTACGTTTGATCGCATAACTATGTGAATTAAAAATGTATTTTAAAGACTCTAAAAAGTCTTTTGAAAATAGTTTGGACTAGATCCACAAAGAAAACTTAGGTTTGGTCTACACTTAAAATTTAGATCAACCTAGCGTCATCACTTTAGGGTGTGAAAATTGCACACCCAGAGTGCCATAGTTAATCCAACCTCACCCCGGGTGTAGATGTGGCTAGGTCAATGAAGGAAATATTTTGTTGACATAGCTACCATTGGTTGGGGTATGGGGAAAGATTACCTATACTGGTGGAAAAACCTCTTTCTTCAGCACAATAAGTGTCTGCACTAGAGTGCTACAACAGCATAGCTGCAGCACTGCAGCTTCTATAGCATCTGTATCGTAGATGTGTTCTCAAACCTAGCATTGTAATGCCTTATTTTTGGCATTATAATCTTGCCACCAAGTGGAATCACCAAATTAGGTGCCCAGACTCCCTGTACAATGCATGGAGAGAGTTAGGTACCTAAGAATGGGATTACTAAAAACCAGCATGCTGAGCAGGGAGCTGACGAAGCTAGTCAGTAGGAAATGCTGAGGAAAGGGATGTGGCCTAAGCCTTGCCCTTGCAAAGGGAGTTAGGCATCTAATAGGAGACCCCTCCCTCTGCTTGGGCTGCACAACCCAGAACCGTTTCCTGCAGTTCAATGTCTAAACCAGGGCAGCCCTTTCTTAAAACAAAACAAAATATGAATTGGGCTAGAGAGAGCGAAAATGACTCTATAACCCAGTGCACCAATCTGGACACCCAGGTTCCAGTCCCTGCTGCAATGATTGTATCATACAAAGTGAATCAGCTTAAACAACAGAGATTGATCCACCCCAGAATATTCAATATTGCAGTGGTGAGGTGACTCAACTGGAAGATGTGAAATCTGGGATCAAGGATCTACTCAATATAAGGTAATAGGGAGCTCTGAACCCAGGTCTCCCACATCCTGGGTAAGTGTTGTAATCACTGGGCTGTTGATAGATTTGCAGAATTTTTTAAATTATGTATAATTTTGATGGATATTGTTGATGTTTATTTTTATTTATTTTATTTTTATTGATTTAAATTGGCATACTGATGGGAAATTGGTGGGGGGATATGACAATGGGGGGATGTCAGACAATATTATAAAATGACAGTAGACATTCAGATAAAAAAAAGTTAGCATTTTGTTCCCAGTTAAAATACAAATGATCAACACTGATGTCAAATATACAAAGTAAATATCCTTAACTCAAACTTAAAAGATCTCAAGCAGCATTTTTCTTACTTTTCCTATCTGGACATTTGAGTGGAATCTATTTTTTCATTGGTTTGTGTGTATGGTGAAATTGACATTTACCAATAAAAATCTAATCCTTCCAGTTTTTCAGTAGAATACCTAATACATCGGTACCTCTTCCCAGTTCTGTGTTTGTTTGGAGCCCAAACTAGTTCTCCAGGCTCTCAGAACACCTACCAGGTCAGGCACTGCAACCAAGAGTAGCAGGGGAACACCTAATTTAAGTATCCTGCCAAGGCTTGGGCATGAGCTAGATGCCAGGCAACAGGACTGAGGCACATGCCCAAGTTTAGGCACCTAGAAGTTTAGGCATCAGAAGAAATGTAGATGGCTAAGGAATTTAAGCACTTACAGCATTAAACAGTATCTGAACAGGGGCTTTGGGCTTCTAATTTTTGGGTTTAGGCATGTAAAATGGCAGTTAGGTACCTAAATCTTTTTTTGAATATAGCGTTTTATCTTTTTTTCTGTCAAAGCCCTAATCTGCCACATAAAATAACCCTTTGTAAAATAAATGAAGATTACATTTTTGAGGGTTGTTTTGGAGATGTTCAGTATTTTAGGATTAGTGTATTGACTATTTCAGAGGCAGAGCTACTGTAATATTGTGATATGTTGTAGCATTTTTAATATATGTGTATACCACTGCATGTATTTCCAAGTAAGCAATAAAGAGGTTATTTTGTTTTGTTTTTCAATCTGACACTGGGGTCTTGACTGGTGTATAGTTAAAGGTCAATTGGTTTTGTCATTAAGAATTTTTCATTTTTCATTTCATTTTTCAGGGCCCACTTTGATTCATATTGAAATAAGTTACTAAAAATAATCTAGCAGCTCTACAGTATGTACTCAGTTAAAGAAATGTTGGCTTTAGTAGATCAATTCTCAGCTGGTGTAAATCAGTGAATTGATTTCAGTGGAGCTACATCCATTTCTGCTAGCTGAGAACCTGTCCCTTCACTTTCTGATGAAAAGATGTGTTTCAAATACTTTGGCAGCACTATGAAGCTCAAAACTCCATATTTTAAAATGTTATGTTTTATATGTATTGTTACATTTTTAGTCTTGAGATTTAGTAATTACAAAATGACATATTTTGTACAGAATAATAAACATCAAAAAAACTTTGTCATCATTATTTTCTAGTGCTTTTCGTAACAATCATAGGAAGTACAAGAGCCCCTACATTTACAATCTCCTTATATTTCAGTTTCTCTTTTTTGTGGTGATTATTACATTCTCTTATGTGCTTTTAGTTTTTATGCTTCTATATGTGAATCCATTTTTGTTGTCTAGCCTTTGTTCTAGATTTATGAACTCTTCATATGTGTAACTGAGAAGTAGAAAGGACTCCACTCACATGGTAGAACAAGGTTAAGGCTTAATGAATTTTGGAGATCTTTATTTGAAACACATTCTACTGTTTACAATCTTAAAGATTCTGATGTTCCTTGCAAATGACCTAATATTTTTTTCTTATGAATGCATTGCTTTGCATTTAGGATAACTATTATATGCCTGCAGCATGCTCAGTTGCAGGGGCAATGGGTATAATAGGCCAGGGAAGGCTTTGCCGCCAGACAACTGGGCCATGGTGCCCCCCCCATTTTCCCGAGACCCCCACCACCGCCTCAACACCACCTCCACCTTTGGGACAGGGGAGTGAGGAGGGACATGGAGAGCCAGTGGCAGGTGGACTGAGGAAGCTCAGGTGGGTACTGCTGGGGCTGGTGGCTTGGTGGGAGGGCGGAGTCTTCAAGGGCAGGAGGAGCTGGCGCTCAGGAAGGCTGCAGGCAGCTTGGCCCTACCCGACTCTGGAAGGTGGGGCATCAGTGGGGGGGAGTATCTGGTGGCTCAGCCCCATACTGGAGCTGGGCCGGTGCTTGTGGAGGGCAGGGCAACAACTCGATCTGGTACTGGGGGTAGGGCAGTGGGTCAAGGGGGCCATGGTACCTGAGGCGGGTGGGCCAGGGCTCCTTTGTTCAGCGGTCCTCTGGGATTTTACTTCTACGGGGGTGGGGGGCTTGGGACTCTGGCATTCTTGGGGTGGGGCCATTAGGCTAGCATCTCCAAGGAATGGGTTCATCCACCTCCCATGCTCGATTTACATACTTTCTAAACTGAGTCAAATTAGTCTTAACATTTTTATAACAATTCTTTTTTGTGGAAAATTTCAATTATTTTTAGCAGGGGTGGGCAAACTATGGCCTGCAAACCACATCTGGCCAGCGGGACCGTCTCCTCTGGCCCCCACAGCTGGGGAGGCTGCCTGCGGCCCCTCCCCCACTTCCCCTCCTCCTCTAGAGCCATGCCGCCACAGGTGCAGCGCTCTGGGGGATGCAGGGATGCATACTCCCGCAGGGCAGTGTCTGGCTCCATGCAGAGCTAAACACTCTGTTAGGAGCCTCATGGGCCAGGGTCGGGGGTTGGATAAGGGGCAGGGGCAGTTAGGGGAAAGGGAGCAGGGTGGGTTGGATGGGGGTTGGGGTCCCAGGGTGGTGGTTAGGGTTGGGGGTCTCTGAAGGAGTTGGTCAGGGAGCATGGGGGTGGGTGGGAAAGTCCCGGGGGTCTGTCAGGAGGCAGAGAGATGGATAGGGTTCGGAGCAGTCAGGGGATAGGGAGCAAGAGGGATTGGGATGGTCCTGGGGGCAGTTGAGGGGGTCTCTGGAGGGGTCAGTCAGGGGACAAGGAGAAGGGGGGTTGGGAATTCTGAGGGAGCAGTCAGTGGGCAGGAAGTGAGAGGGGGTTGTATAGGGCAGGGCCAGGCTGTTTGGGGAGTCACAGCCTTCCCTACCTGGTCCTCCGCACAATTTTGAACCCCCGATGTGGCCCTCGGGCCAAGAAGTTTGCCCACCCCTGATTTTATCCTTAGTGTAACAGCAGTGTGTCATTTAAACTGGAAAAATATATTTTTAAAGTGATACAGCTATCCAAGCACAGTAGCTACATAGTAATGCTTTTAAATTACAATATGAAACATACAATCAATCCACAGTTTCATGGTAATTCTACTTCTGTGTTCTTTACCTGAGATTCTGAATGCTATTCCAACTCTCCATTATTCTAACAGTGACCTATACTACTGCATCATTTTCCTTTCTGTTATGCGTATGCCTTTATTTAAGACATGGAAAATTGTAGACCAAAATTCTTGTATTTTAGGTCTCAAGTTAGTGGCCCAGACAATAGTAATACCCAGTTACCTTATTTATCTCCACGTTGTTATCCTATGTTTGGCTTTCCTATGTTTTTTTCTTCTATTCACTACGTGTTTTAAAATCTCTTGCTGGTTTAAAGGGCTGTCATGTCTATTTAAAAATGCCAGGTTATCTTTGTTCCCCCACTTATAGTTTCTTCCCGCTTTCCCTCTCACCCCCATTTCTCCCACAACTTACTTGCTATTTACAGCATGATCTAAAACTTGAGAAAGGTTCACAACCCAGATCTTTCATAGGGATAATTATCTTTAAGTTTCACTTGCTTTAGTACATAAAGGGTTTCCATCAGCAAGACTAAAGCTTGTATAATAGCCTAGCATTAATTTTAAGACTTAAGCAATTAATACAAGCCTGTTGTATTGTCTGTTCTATTTACTTTGTGACTAAATTATGCCACATGGTTCTTTTCTGAATTTAACAAATATTACCAAGCATTTCAAACTGCTTTTGCCTTGTGCACATGTTCATTCCTGTAAGAGAGATCTCAAAAGGTCATAATGGGACTTTGCTCATCATCACATAAGTCTCTTTTTTGAGGATCACAGAAAGGTTCGAAAAGGCACATGAGGCCACCAAAACATATTGAAAGGGGATATAAACTGAATTATCATTTGTAAATGGAGATATTCTGCTCTATGTCATCTTCGATGTCTGACCAAAGAGGAGCTCTTTCTACATGTCTGACTGGTTAGCAGACGTTTTTCGTTAGATGAAGTATGGTTGGCTAAACCTCAATCCGGATAAGACAAAGGAAATGCTTGTGAGAAAAGGAGAGTGGCTGATATCCCCCATCCAGTTATCCATTCAGGTAACCATTCCTGAAACAGGTGCACAAGAGCTTAATGATTAATCTGCATTATTCTCTTCATGTAGAAACCTACATTGCAAAAATGTGCCAGAGGGGCTATTATTTCCTTGAAGTCAACTCATAACTTTCTAGTAATTGAGACCTTTCTTACTTTGAGGTTAGAATATTGTATTTGTCCCTTGAAACAGCTCTAGCAGTAGCTGCTGAATGTGTTATCTACACACTTTATTAATAGGTACAGTCCTCTCCATTATCTAACTATTTGCTAGTTCTTATGGCTCTGCATATATTGTGCATCCTTTGCTTGCATTGCTTTATATAATAGAGAAGAGCTGTGTAGGTTCCCTGCTTCTGTCAGAAATGCTGGGCAGAAAGAAGGGTCACGTGGGTTTGTGGGATTTTTTAAAAAGGCACAAAAATTATGGGATACAGATGACATCATGGAATGGAGAGAGCAGCAGACTTGGAAATTAATCCCGTGCTCCCAGTCACCCTGCATGACTTGTTTTGGCCCCATTGTGCATTGTCAAAACTTCCAAATGACTGCACTGGATAATTGGGGTAACTAGCCATGGATGCACTGTATTGTACATTGACACAAGTACTCCCGGTGCAGCTCAAGAAGTCAAGTCAACACACATATGAGCAATATACTAACTTCAGCAGCTTTATGCTAATGTAACTTGCTTCAACCAAAGTTTGCAGTGTAGACATGGCCTTAGAGTAATATTGGTAACGGTGCCACTGTGTAGTAATAAATATGGGAATTTTTTCACTTGTTCCTGATTTCTGTACAGTTTGGAATTGGACTATTTCAGTACTCATGGCTGCCCTTCACATGAGTATGCCTATGTTCTACACTATAGCAGGAAACACACACAAAGTGTAGCAGCCGTAAACACCCTAACAACACAAAGTGATGTACACAAGTGAACAGGCAATCATATACAGCAGTGGTAAATTCCATGGGGAACATGATGATTTCTTGGAGGACAGATTGCTGTGGGACAGCAAGAACCAGCTCAAAGGTGGTTGGTGGCGTTCATGGTGAGTCTGTGATTGTTGAACCTGTAGGTCCACATGAGTCTGCATCATATATGTTTGCCATTAGAGAAGCATATTATGTTCTGGTGCAGCACTATCTCCTTTGGCTGCGGAGAATTTCTTCTGTTTGCTCTTTCCTTCTCTAGGCTGTCTGTAATGTTCACCTTCCAGGTCCTCTGCTCACTGTCTGATGCAGCATTGGCTTGCAGGCTCTCATTGAAGTCATCCAAAATTCTCCTGTTCCTCCTTTTTAGCTGTCTTAGATATTCCACAGCTGGGCATTGTTAATTCAAAATCCCTGCCTATTGAACTGGGAGCTGGCATCTTATCCACACTGCCAAAACTGTTCCCCCGAGCCCCTGGGTCAAAGACCTTTTCTAGTTGGTTCTCTATATCTTCCTCCATTTTGGCTCACGTTTTTACAGGCTCTTGCCTTTTTAGACTATTTCTCTTCTTTTGCCCAATCTTGGTTGGAATGTCTTTATTTTTTTCTGGCCATTGGGGCTGGCTGGGTTTAATATTCATTCATTATATAGACCATCTCTTTCAGAGACAGACACTTTCTAAACTTTTATGTCATGCTGTCCTTCTAAAATCAGAATGGAAATGGGATGGCATAAAAAAGTTTGAACTTCATACTCTATGACTAGATCATTTCTGCTATCCACTACCCAAAGCAATGTCTCTACAGAGACAAACTTTCCCAAGAAGGCTCTGCAAGAAGAAGGTGCCCATTAGGGCAAAGCAAAGTTTTTTAAGGTAAATCTTCTACCTTATTCAGAGAGGGGATGTGAATGCCTTAATCACCAGGCTACAGAGTCATTCTCTAGGGGGCTAGCATAATGAATACTGAAGTATTTATACAAAGGGAAAGTATCTACAAGAGAAACTGAGAGCAACTTACCTCAATATAGCTTGGCAGTCAGGGCACTGACATAGGAATTAAGAGACCTGAGATCAAGTCCATGCTCCAGAGTGGAGATTAAAGCCTCAGACTCTCACTTTGTAGCTGAGTGGCCCAATTACTAATGGGACACACCCACACCCCTCCATCCTGAAGTGGACTTTTCCAATTTGATTACAAATTGTGAGCATTTCAGAACTGAACATTTTCCCTGATTTTTTTGGTTTGCCTCCAAGCCAAAAAAATCAAATATTCACAGCACTAGTGGCCACTGCTGCAGTTCTCCCTGTATATTAATTCTAGTTCTTGGAATGGTGCAGAAAGGGCAAGATCTCTCCTGACTCTCTCCACCCCTTTTGAGGCACTTTGTGCACTTATAAGAACAGACACAGTAGTACTTGAGCTCTTCTGAGCATAGGGGCAGTTCAGTATTTACCTAATGCCTCCAAAAATGGGAAGAAAGGTTTCCTGTCTTCCTCAAATGCACACCTGCCTGGAGGGTCAGGCAAAACTCATCTCCAGATTATTACAATTGGCAAGCTATAGACTTCCAAAAATAACTCTGGGCTTCATGGTGATCTATGTTAATGTACTAACTGGAAAAGTGATGCATTTAATTCCGTAATCTCTGTCTGCCTAGAATCTTTAACTAAGTCTTGCTTATATTTCTAAGCAAATCACAACTAAGTAATAGCAAAAGGCTCCAGGCCATAAATAGTGTATTAATTATCAGATTCCTTTTTAATCAAGACATACATTTATACTGTTCCATCAATGATTTCTGAATTGTCTTTGGCAGCAATGGCATATAAATGAAGAAGGCAAAGAAGAACCAGTTATGCGTTCAGCTCATAAATCAGTGTCACTGATTGCAGAGTATACAAGAGCAATGTATCTGTGCTTCACTGAAGATCTTTGTATTGCAAAAGGTTACTATGCATAGCTTCACTGGGTTAATTCTGTTTCTGAACTAGCATATTATTTTCAATATGGATTTGCAGACTACAATAAATTAATGTGGTCTCAAACAATACCTCACTGATTATTATTCTTATTGGTACTGTGGTAAGGCCTTGGAGCCACATTTATGGATCAGGACCATATTGTGCTAAGTACTGTATAAACATGAAACAAAATGTTGGTTCCTGCCCCAAAGAATTTACAATCTAAGTAAAGCAATTAATAGGAATAACAAAGATTAAGAAGAATAGAAATCATGTTTCATAATGGTGAGTGAATAGACTTTCATACAAATGCAATGGCATATAACACTGTAGACTCTCGATTATCCAGGGTGATAGGGAAAAAATTAATCCTGGTTAATAAAATCCTGGATAATCACCATCCATAGGAAATATGGGGAGGGGGGGTTGGTTCACCAGCCACTCTGTGCTAGGGGGAGGGGGTGTTGGTTCACTGGCTGCCCTGTGCCCTGGTGGGTTGTTTGTTTGTTTTTTGTGCTTGGGGCAGCAACAAAGCCAGAGTCAGCCCTGCAAGAAAGGCATATTTTTTTTTTGACATCTTGGTTAATTCACTTTCTGGTTAACCCAATCCTGGATAATCGAGAGTCTACTGTACACACAAAATATGAAGTATTCAAATCTTGGACCTAGCATAAACCTGTTCAACAAACACTATAGGTAACTGCCTTTAACATGACATCCCCATTTTTTCTTCGAGTTCATAGCAGAAGAACAGAACTAATTTGCTGTTTCAATTAAGCCCTCAGTGCTATAAAAGCTAGATTCACAGAGAGAGTTAGATGCCTTAATTGGCAGTGAGGCACCTAAATCCAAAATGTAGGTGCCAGTATCATTCACAAAATCTGTATTCAGCTGCTGACTAATCATGTGGTGTCTAAAGTCCCTCAGTGTCTACATTTCCATTGTTAAAATCCCCAAATTGCCTATATTTCGGTAGTGGAGCATGAAGACAGATGCCTCAAGCCTGACCTCATTCAGCACCACTCTTTTTGTAAGAAATATGCTAGGTGTCTATCTCCAGAAGAAGGTTCCTGGCTGTGAATCTCAAGTGGAGATAGGCACCTCCTTCCAGCCCAGAGTTAGGCACCTAGCTATCTCAGAGGAGCAGGGCTCAGTGGACCCATCCCTTTCATGGGCATTTGCTACTGACTTGCTAACACAGCCCACCACTTAGCATAGTGGCTTTGTAGACCCCATTCTTAGACACTTCTCTCACCCTATGCTCATAGATGCAAAACTCTGGGATTGTTGATTCCACTGGGTGATGAGGCAACTAAAAGTTAGATGCTGCAACACTGAGCATTTCAAGGTCTATGTCCCTTAGTAAATCTATTCCGTTTCAGAAGAACAAACATTTTTTTCAAAGAAATTCTGGGCTAGCAATCTGTTTCCCTGGTCTGCCTAGCTCCTCAGCTGCCCAACCAGCTTGCCCAGGGAGTTCGCTGGGGAGCCACTCTGCTGGCCCAGAGATTTTCAATAAAATTCCATGAGTCAGGCCAGCTGGAGATCCCAGGGGTCCTAGAGAGCTGGGTGGGGTGGTAGGAAGCCAAGCAGGCGGACATACTGATCACCTGGTGAACCTTGCTGCTTTCTGTCAGAAGTTTAGATAGAATCAACACATTTCCAAGGCACTTCTAGATCCATTGTTAAGACTCGCTTTCTAGTCCTGCTGTATATCCTTAATAAAAATTGGGGAACTTTAAAAGGCCTGATACTCTACTCCCTTAATCAGTGTTTAACCAGTGTAATACCACCTGGATTGAATTGATTCACACAGGCACAAAATGGATGCTGTCAAGGGTAGCATCAGGCCCTTTAAATTTATTTTTAAGTGTCTCAAAATCCCCCTCCTTCTCCCAAAGTCATTATTTCACTTTCACTTTAACAGGATGGCCCAAGTGTAACTACTTAATTATTTTTTTTAAATACAGGCAGCAACATGGTTTAGATTGAGAGGAGCTATAATTGAATATCTGTCTTTTTTTCCTTCTTTTAATTTGACATGTTCTTTTATAATGATTTTCTAATGATAAAAACTCAGACTTACAATGATGTTACATTGTTAATAACTATTCTCACCTGAGTGGCATGCCTCCTAAGGCATGGGAGTTCTCCCTCCCTCTTCATTAGCTGCCCTCCCACCCATTATAAGCCATTATTTATGTGGTAATATATGTGAGACAGTCCTGATTTTGCTCTCAAATACAGTAGTGTGATGCCAATGTAATTCCATTGACAGTATAGTTATTTACATCTGATTTACATTAGAATCAGGTGCATGTTTTTATTTCCACTTTTTTTTGGCTGTACTGTCATGTTTTTATATTGCTCCTGTTTCATCCATCTGAAAAACTGAATCCCTTCTTCTCTTCACACTTTATAGCGTGAAACATTGGGCTGGGGTCGGAAGAGTACATCTGGAGTACTGTGGCCAGTTTTGGGTCCCACACTACAAGAAGGATGTGGATAAATTGGAAAGAGTGCAGCATAGGGCAACAAAAATTATTAGGGAGCTGGAGCACATGCAGGGCCAGCTCTAGCTGCCCCAAGCACAAAGAGCACAACTGCCCCTCTCCTCCAGAAAAGGGCAGCCAGAATGTGCCACCCCAAGAATAACCAAAATTCCATCCCTTAAAATGTGCTTCTTCTGCTGGTGCCTGGAGCTGGCCCTGAGTACATGACTTATGAGGAGAGGGAGAGGAAACTGGGATTATTTAGTCTGCAGAGAGAAGAATCTACAAAACTGATAATTTGGTCTTTTCTTTCCAGTATTGTATTCTTCCATTATTCTTGTATTGTAATTAGTTGCAAAACTATTTACATACATCTCTCATCATTTTTCTTACATATATTTATATTTGAATTAAAAATTCTAATCCAAAAGCTGAGAGCCCTGACGATAATTACACTTACAGCAGCATTAATACTGATATACAAATATGCCAAGTATGCCAGTGAGCAGCCTTAAATAATCAAATTCACATGACAATTTACCTCAGCCAGAAGACAATGAAAACAGAAAAACCTCTCAACACCCAAATCATACACCCCAAAGTGCCTACAATATTACCTGCATGAGAGTTGCTACGACAGTTCTAAAGCATTGTGGGCTGAATCCTACTCTTGGTTTCATCATCATAAATCCAGAGTGGCATTGGGTTCTCAGTATCATGACCAAGACAAGAATTTTGCCTTTCTTGAAAAGCATTATGTTATAGTTCATGAAGAATACTGTAAAGGATAAGTTGCCAGTCAGATCTATAGAGTGCTCCTTATGTATGCAAGCAGTCCAACTGACATCAATGGAAGCTGTAGATTTTCAACATTTCTAAGAATTAGCTCACAGTATTTCAGTGGCTCAGTATACATTTAGATATGCAAGTTTGAGGATATTGGTCTATATCTGGAGATTTGATGTACAGCCCAACCTGAGTTTGCCCACTAATCTCCCTATAGTGCAACTGGATGAGAATACCTGCTGGCTTTAAAGATCAGATAATTTGGCAAATCAGATTCTGAAGGGTTGTGTGCCAACAGACATGGTCTCTTAAAAGCCAGCTGATTTATAAATTTGGCCAGCATTTTCTTTTGTGCAAAGTCTCTTCACTTTGCTCCGGCGTTTGGAATCAGCAGTATATGTCACCTTTTTAAGTTATTGGGTCTGTCTGCCTTCTGAATCCATAACCGTTTATATCAGGAAGTTTGGGGCTTGGAGTTGGTTTGTGAGACTGTTGCTGTGAACACAGCTGTAACTCCAGAAATTGAAATCAGTGAAGAAGAGAAAGAGGTGTCCTTTACTCTCACTTTAATTTCAGTTATTATCTCTTGTAAATTGAAACTGAACAGTTTAATTAATTTGGGTTCCTTTTTAAGTTTAGTTTGTAAGGACTGGATTTACTTTAAGAGAAAGGGAAATTGTTTACCTGTAATTGGGTCTGTTTCCTGGTAGCATCAGCCTACTAATACAGCCACTCACCAACTTCTCTAAGGGAGCTGAAATTCTGACTATTCCTAATCCCTTCGTTCTTAAATAAATCTAATTAGGTGATCTACTGGTTATCCTCCTAGACAATGCTAATTGCTTGAAAAAATAGACTAAGCAGGCTATTGTTACTATCTTCTTTACCTAATCTAGTGCATACTGAGTCCATGTTTTTGTGATAAAAGATAATAAGGATATAGTGAACCCTTACAATTATTGAGTGAGATTTGATATTGCTGATATTGGAGCATTACTGTCAGTCAGAGGCAGCTGTTGAACCTATTCAGTTGGCTGCCACATAATTGCACATAGTGCAGTTACAGCTATTGAAACTCACTTGTTTGCACCACTGTTATTTAGCATGATGTGGTGATATGTTCAAACCCCACACTGAAAAGGAAGAGTTAAAAAACAACTCTGGGCCCAATCAAACCACACACCCAAAGCCTGCAGAGGCTGGAGGAGGAGTGTAAAAAGGGGAGTAGAGCACTTTAGTGGGAAGGAGCATTACAGAAATTCTTGCCACAGTTGCTATAACAGGAATGGGCAAACTTTTTGGCCCTAGGGCCACATCAGGGTTCCAACACTGAATGGATGGCCAGGTAAGGAGGGCCCCACCCCCGATCTGACCCCCTACCCACTTCCTGCCCCTGACTGCCCCCCTCAGAATACCCAACTCATCCTGCTCCTTGTCCCCTGAACGCCCCCTCCCCAAACCCTCCCAACCGCCACCTGGGACCCCACCTCAGCAACCCCCCCATCCCCTAACTGCCTCAACCCCATCCACCCCCCACCGACACCTCCTGACAGACCCCCAGGACTCCCCCACCCTTTCCACCGTTCCATATCCCCTGACTGCCCCCCAGAGCCTCTGCCCCATCCAACACTCCCTGCCCCGGTCTGCTCCCTTAACTCCCTGCCCCTTATCCAACACCCCCCCCACCCCCTTACCATGCTGCTTACCCCTGCCTTCCCCCTCTCCTGGAGCCTCAGTGCGCTGTGTCCAGGATCGGCCCTGGACAATGCTGCAGTGGTGTGGCTCTGGAGCTCACAGCCCCACCCTCTTACCATGCCGTTCCCAGTGGCAGCTCAGGCCCAGCCGGAGCCATGCTGCTGCAATGTTGTCCAGGGCCATTCCTGGACACGGCATACAGAGGCTCTAGGGGATGGGGGAACGGCATGATAAGGGGGTGAGGCTGGGAGCTCTGGTGGGCTGTGTGGCAGGAGCTCACTTGCCCCCTTCCCAAGCCATGCCGCTGCAGCGCTGTCCCAGGCCGCTCCTGGACGCTGGGCGCTGA
This sequence comes from Dermatemys mawii, assembly GCA_007922305.1. NCBI lineage: Eukaryota > Metazoa > Chordata > Testudines > Dermatemydidae > Dermatemys > Dermatemys mawii. The sequence continues at coordinate 13,088,496 of ML677385.1, forward strand.
AGCTCCGGGAGAGCGGGGAAGGCAGGGGAGTGGGGACAGGAAGGGAGGGACCAGGGGTAGCCTCCCCACCTGGGAGCTCAAGGGGCCAGGCAAAATTAGCTCGCGGGCCGGATGTGGCCTGCGGGCTGTAGTTTGCCCTCCCCGTACTAAACCGAGCCTAGAAAGAAAGGACTCTTTGAAGACTAGAGACTTTATGTGTTTAATTCTACTTCATCTGGTGGGAGGAGAGAGAACTGGTGGGTACCGATCCAGGAAGGCAGCTAAATAACACTCCATGGTACACTGCTTGGCTGCCTGGCATTGGGCCCTGGACTTGTGCCCAGTGGAAAGGGTAGATCTAGGCTCCTGTGTCCACTCCTGAAGATGGACAATGATGGAAGTCTGTCCCTTGGTGGATAACCTAGTTGAGGGAAGACACTGAGTCCCCGACTAATCCTGAAGACTTCCCTGTTATTACACTCTTTTAGTATACCCTGAAAGGGATGGACTTAAATGTGATCTGGCTGCTGGGCAGATTCACTTGAAAATACAGATCACTGCAGTATGGAGAAATAGTAAGAAATAGGAATGCCTGGGAGTAAGGCAATCTGCCACACACCTGCCCAAAGACTAGGCATGCTGACACTGAGTGTTCCCCTTACCACCACCAGTTAGAGAAATCAAGTTAATCAGATCCCTGATTACCACTGATATATTCATGCTACTAAAAATAATTGATGTTATTGGAAGCAGAATATTTAAGATGCCCAGATCTACATAGTTCAGAGAGATCTGAGGTAACTCATAGTTGTCTCATCATCACCTTTTCAGGGATCATACACAGCAATGAAACTTTAGGGGTGAAATTGTAGCTGCATTGAAATTGGTGGGAGTTTAAGAATTTATTTCAATGAGGCCAAGATTTTACTCTAGATGAAGAGTGAAAATTGGCCAGATTTTCAGTTTTAAGATATGGCTTTTTGGCTGTACTTATCTTTAGGAAAAGATCCCAAAGTGAAAGGGGGGTTGAGAATCTCCAGCAACTTGCACAGTTCTTCACCACTGGCTTTCACCAGCCATTATAGACAGGGCTAGTAAGTACAAGTTGTTAAATAAGGTGTTCCCAACAGCTCAAGTAATCTAGAGAGAGATGTTGACATAATGAAACACTAGACTTTGCTTTTGGTCCTTCCGGCATCTTGCCCTGACCCATAACATTATTGCTCTACTCAAATGCTCAAGATTTCCCACACATGCAATATAAAAAGAAGTGTTCTAACTTGGGACACAAATTAGTCACGCAGTATGGATAGCTTGATTTCACTTCCCCCAAAAGTACACGTGCAATTTTTCCTATGCAAATAAAAAATCTGAAGGTGTTTGGAGGTATGTGCAGGGGTCAGTGGACAGGTGTGTTTGGTAAGTGTGAGGAATACACACAATGAAACTATCTTAACCAAGTGCATTCCAATGTATGGGCTGGCTCATTTGTGGGAACCTTCCCTCTCTTACTGCTGAGTTGGAAGGTACAGTATTACCCAGCTCAACATACAGCCAGTTGATAACACCATAATCTCCACAATACATAAAAAGGAAGTGAAAATTATGGAGTTGGATGAATGACGAGCTATATGAGGGACCAGGTTTCAGAGAGAGCAGAAGCAGTTGGCCAGAGGCAGCAAACTGCAAAGAGAAGGCTGGTTAAGTTTGGAACCTGAAAGCTGGTTAGGGAGCCAAAAACAATCATAGCAGGGGGACACAATGCAATTGCCTTATGCTTTACCATCTGGCACCCTCTCACAACTATGTGGGGTGTTGCATCAAGTCTGACTCAGTTTTCCCCTAGCCCATTAGTAATAATTTACTTTTGTCTCTGGTGGTTTCCTGATATGACTCCAGCCAGGTTGTTAAGTCTCTCTCCCAGGGCAACAATGAGACTGAGTGAGCCAGAAGTCCAGTGAGCATAGTGAAGAATTAACATTTCCAGACCCACCACAGAGCCCCAATACCTTTGTGCTAAATTATCCCATACCCCAGATGTGTGCCCTCCCCACTGGGCTACTGTTTGAATTTAGCTCTTTTTTTCCCCTGTGTTTTTATCTTAGAAAAAAAGTCTCTAACCTTAAACATGAGTACAGGCTTTAGTCTCACCCTACATTGAAACTAATGTACAGTTACAGAATTTTCCATTCACTTTGATGCTCAGGCTTTTTTACCTGAACCCATTACACCTCTGTTCAAGGACTGCTCACCTTTAAATAGACATAGTTTTAATTCCTCTTTTGAATACATTACATGCTGATTTGGCTATATTTTTTAATGTCCAGTGGACGAGTTGCTTGTTCTGTACACTCTTATATTGTAGACAATTAGTTTAATGTTAATCAGAAGATAAAAAGGTGAAAGCGCATAGCTTAATTATTGACATCCAATTCCTAGTTGCATATGCTACCATTTATTTTCACATTACTATTTATTAGTGTGTGTATTCCTTTGCCTTTTTTTCCTTTGCTTTTGAAAGCCAGTCTTGTGAAACTGATGTGACCTCTTCTAAAAGCAAAATGTAACCAAATAAAGGAGTGTACATTTAAATAAGGAGTTCTCCCCCTCCCTCCAAATAGTATTGTCTAAAATTGCATTAGCTTAACTCTCTGAGGTTATGGGTTTAAGAGCATTTCTAATTTATGACTGAATAGAAAACTATTGCAAGTCCACAGGAGAGACATTATCTCTTTTCTCACAAATGGAAAGGGCATTTGCAGCCTCATAATGACATAATGTTTCTTTTCTTTTGGTTTTTGTTTGCCAGCTTCTGCAAAAGAAAATATTTGCTAAGTGACATTAGGATTTATCATAAATTATATTTCATCTTTGTTTTATTAACAAATAGATTGTTAATTATGTTCAACAATGTGCATGATGAGGTTACAATTTTTACCACAAAAACTCTTGCTACTGTTAATTTTTGTCTTAGATCATAGGATCACCAAAAATGAAGGCATTCCTCACTTAGGCAATGGGCAAACGGTGACATCTTGTCCAACTGAAATCAGTGGCAAAACTCTCATTGATTTCAGTGGGGGCCAAGATTAGTTGCTTCTATTAATTTCAATGGCAGGTGTAGGGGTGCAGAATCCTTCAGGATATGATCTTTTGCCTCAGTGAGGTCAGAGTGAAATTTTAGAAATGAGTATAGGATTTAGCTCATTGTTTCAAGTAACAGAACATACAAAATGTGAGCGCTTGAATTAACTGAGTTTACATTTCTGTCTGTTTCCCCACATGTTCTTCTGTTGAACAGTCATAATAACTTACCTCTAGGTCACCTGGAGCCTGTTTGCAGCACATTTGGGAACGACCCTCTGAGCCTGGGACCACAGACTTGTGATGGCCTACAAAAGCTTTATGTTCTCTTCAAATAGCTGTGGAGATGGTGTTGTAACACTGTGATTCAGGCTCTCCAGCCCAGGCTACAGGCTTCAGAACCAGAGCTTCAATGTCTATATGGCTGTTTTTAGAGTGCTAGCATGAGCCCCTCTAAGCACAAGGGAAAAAACCTGGGCTGGCAGACTCATTACCAGAGGCAGTGTAGAAAAGCCCTTGAGGACTCCCATCTATCCATACATGTAATGACTAGACCTAGACATCATTGTCATCTTCTAAAGCCATAAAACCTCAGAGGAATTTAGGTATTGCAGTTTTAGAGGGCAAATTAAAAATAACCTGAATTCAGGACCTGACCCTGCACTTTGAAAATGGTTGTGATGATAAGAAATCCGGCTCATAAAAATCATGTTTCTCTGTACTGAAGATTGAACAGACAGATATTCCTATGATTATGTGGCTGTGGATAAGACATGGTCCAGCTATGCATGTGGACAAGCTTTGAGTCTTATTATAAAAAAGGACCAGGTAGATGCATATTTCATAGGAACCAGTAGCTGGAATCAGAACTTGTTAAACATACAAGAATGTTTACATTTTTGTTTTTGATTCAGCCCCTTCTCTAATGATTTCAGGCAGAAATAAGTATCAACTGAATTTAAGGTATATGTTTTGGCTGATTTGGAACCCTTTTCTTAGGCTGGAGGTGTACAGAGATAGCCCCTGCTTATCTGCTTTGCTTTGCATAAACAAAATAGTAAAAGTCAGTGAATTCTTCTTTCACTCTGTGCACCTCTCATAGTAAACGTCAGACACAGGATGAAGATTCCATACCTGAAATATAATAAATAGACCCATATTTATAGGTTTCTATAAATACCTCCGAAACAAGCCAAAGATCATGTAATTCTGCTAATAAAGTCTTCAAATCACTTTCTGTTTAGTGTCATCAGAAGGATATTTTTTCAAACGAAAGTAACACGAGTACAAATATATCTTGGCTTGTGCTATACATTGCAGTTAAGTGAAAGGTATGCAAAAACATCACAGGTTCACCAATAAATATGAAGCAAGCTTTGTAACACATTCACAGAGTGCATGTAAAATAAGTTTTTCACAAGGTATGTGCAAAGTGCCACATTATACTCAACTGGCTCTTGAAGAGCTCTCATTGAAGTCAACTGGAGTTGTCTGTATCTGCAAAAGGAGCAGAAATCTATATTGCCAACTTGAAAAATTAAAAAAATCATGATTCAGGCCTCCAAAAGATCATAAAGACTGGTTTAAAAATGAGATTATTTTAAAGTGATACATTTGAAGTTTTGTTTTGTTTGGGTATTGTGGGGGAGTGAGGAGGATTCCCTTTTTGTTTTAGTCTTTACTATGCATACAGGTGACATTATATATTAACTGAACACTGAGATTCATATACCTTTAGAAGATGGGACTTTAAGGAAAACACTCACTACCATGAAATTTGTGATTAAATTGTGGAAATGGGCAAAATTAAAGATCTGGCACCTTTTACTAATTCTGGGAAGATTATCTTTTTTTCTGGATGGTAAAAGAAGCTATCACAGTGTCAATTTCCAAAATATGTAAAATGAAGGGATTTATTTTTGGATGCTTGTTATTAATTAAGAAACACTGTTTCACTACACTTCAGTAGACTCAGTAGACTTCTTAACAGACTAAGATTTTTAAGAGTGATTCCTGCTTTGGGGTGCTCTGCATTTAAGATGGGCGACATCTTAAAAGGGATCTCACAAGCGGGGTGCTCAGCATTTTCTCAACACTGTGATTAACATGGTTTATTTTTCATCTTTGACAAGCAAATAAGTGATTCAGTTATTACTAGAAATGCAAAAAAATAATGCTTCATATCTCCACACAAAGCAGAACTCACTGAAAATGTCCTCTTCTTTGGGTCTCACCTGCAAGCTTTTTAGCTATGTATTTGGTCAGACATGTACAAATATAATAGTTAGCTCTTTTATTATTTGAATAACAAATAAACTAGTTTATTTTTTTCAGTATTTGCAAATAGAAATCCCTTTAAGGAGCTAGAAAATGCCTTATGGGTCACCTTTTCAAGAACAACTTTTCATAAATATTGTGTACTACAAATATTCGATACTTTATTAATACAGTTAGAACTTAGGTTTCCATTACTCTCACTTCTGACAGCCTCAGACAGATGATCAGAATGTTGCAGTACAAATCTTTCTTTATTGGTTTGTTGCAGATAGAGTCATTGTTCATTTTACTGGCTCAGACATTATTTATTTATTGTGCAAATGGGATATAACCGTTTCAGAACAGTTTATTTATCTTAACTGCTTGTCCACCATACTGACTAGAATCAGGAGCCTCATTGAGTTACAGAGGATTACCCTACTGAGCAAGGCAAGCAGAGTGTGGTCCTTAGTGCAAAAATAACTGCAGGCTTGATTAAGAGATTGAAGTCCCAAATGTCATGCATTTTATTTAGTTAGAGTTAGATGCATAGTTCCCACTGATGAGTGCAGTATATATACATAAACAAATAAACAGGTTAAAATACAAGCCTTAAAGAAAATGGTTGAGAAACACAATAAATGAGATATTTATATTCAGTACTTTGACTTCTGGACTTTTTAAAATTGCGAATCTTTCAAAACAAATCATATTTTACCTTTGTCCTCCATCTCTCACAGGGAGAGAAAACCCTTATATGTGACCCCCATCTGAGTTTAAAACACCTCTCCTCTATATCTTCTCAAACCCACTTCTTGCTATGTCTCTCTTCTATCCCTGTGTAGTCTTTCTGCCTCCTCCATGTTCATTCCATCCTTTCATTCCTATAAGTTCATCTGTTTTGCTCTTTGATTTACTGTACAATTAACATAGCCAACTTCAATATGCTAGAAGCATTGTCATCAGCAGAGACAACAGGAGACGTCAATGGCGGGATTATATGCTATTAGTTCCTCCAAGTTAATGGCACACCAATATGTACACCAATAGGTAATAATTATCATAGTAATGGGCCATTGTTCCACATCTATTGTACAGTTGTACTTCGTGAAAAGAGTCTCAGCCACAGAATAGTGCCTATAGCTAAATATGTCCCACTCCAAGAAGTATTTTACAAAACGGCCAAGCTCTTCATCAATCTTTTTGTTCAGTCTCTTCTGTGTCTCTGTTTTCTCCATCTCTTTGCGTAGTACTCAGGAGCTGTCTGAGATGGGGAAGTTGCATTATCAAACTCAAACACACAACAAAGGTATGCCATCATGAACAGATGAAAATCAATTTGAAAAAGGTATCATTGCTTTCTGAAGAATCTAATACAACCAGCCTCCTATGTTTTACATCTATGTATCTTTCATATTGTTCGAGAGATTTAAAGCAGTTCGACCTCGGTGCAAATAATCATTTTGTCCCAATTCTCTTATAAGCACTAAATAGTAAGTGAATTATAAACGTGAAACTCTGCTTTATGTGCACCTGCATTTTAGCAATGAAATCTGTGAATCTGTATTCCTAGTGGGACTTGGGTTGGAACAACTTTGAGCACTTCTTCAATGGTCTAGCTAGTTGGTGCTAATATGAGCTGGATTTTTTCAAGAGCAGGATTTGGTATCAGCACAAAGACTCCAGTTGAGATTAGGCTCATATAACCTTCCCTTCCTGGATTCCTCACAAGTTTCCCACCAAAGCCAGCTGAAACATGGTTGGAGGAAGCCAGTCACAAAAGAAAAATGGTCATGAAGAGATGGCTTCAAAAATGCAACAGATTTCAAAATATTATAGCCTAGAAAGTCTAAATACGCAGGACAACTAAATTTCAAGTAAGAATTTTCCATAAAGAGCTACCCGAATAATAATAAAACACAGGAACACTGTTCACTTCAGTATATCTACTGGCTGTTTGTTCTTTAACTAAAAGTTCAAGTTCAGTTCTAAACAGATGAACAGGAGTCTATGATTTTATGATTTTCCAAGGAAGGAGTAATATACATCTATATCTACACAATAAAATCTGTTACCAATGTCAGTCAAAGGGCCTGTACTTCTGGTTGTCAGAAGAAGAGGATGAATAATACAGCATGATTAATAAAGCAATACTTTTACTGGGGTTAAGGCATTAATAGATAATACAAAAGAGGATCAAAAGTAATTGGTGACAATTAATATATTTCACCATATTACATACCATCCCATACCTTTAACAACTGTTTAATCCCAACCTCTGCAGCATGAATTATCATTAATAATTATTTCTATGTCCCATAGAGGTGAATAGTACAAATTATTTTAGTCAAGGGAGAAATCCTGGTCCCACAGAAGTCGGTGGAGTTTTTGAACATTGACTTTGGTGGGACTAGGATTGCTCCTACGGTCTCTGCCTCCTGACCCTGGGCTCCAATCCAACTCCCACTGAACTCAATGGAAAGACCCCTACTGACATCAGGGGGAACTAGTTCACCTCGTAGTCTAAATTAGTAATGACAAGCAAAGTAACGGAAGCAACTGGAAAAGTCATATGATTTGATTTATGTTGGGTATGCCATAGCTCTTTAAATACAAACACTCAGAGAAAGGTTGCACTAAAAACATCTAGGGTAGAAAATCAATTTTATTTTCATGTTCAAGAAGGCATGTACAAAATTCAGACAGTTAGGTCTTTTAATTTTTTCTTACGTTAGTCCAGTTGTACTCCCACAGTCCATGTGTCTTCTGTAATGCGTGGTGGACATGTAATCGGCCTGGTGTTTTAAATCACAGACATCACTCCTGGGGGAACTCTGAGCCACTGCCCAAATGCAGAATTTATGTCCTCCACAGATTTCTTTGGGGAAGCAAAGGGACTCCACAAGAGCGGTCAAATGACCCTCCCAGCAAAGAGGTAAATAACTATGCATCAGGGAACAGAACTGGAGAAGACCTGGCTGGTTACTCCTATCCTGTGTCAGGTTCAGCTGCTAGTCCCAGATGGGCTGAAGAGGATGGGACTTCCTGTTCCCCTGCACAGCATCTGGGTATATGTCAGACCCACTCCCCAGATTTCTTCCCCAGCTGTAGGAAGCTCTGCAAACTTTCGCCATCCTCTTTGCTTCCTGCACCCATCATTTCTCAGCTTTAGGGGCAAGGATCCCTGTACAGGGAGCTGCTCCTTCATCTACCCAATCCATGTGCATCCAGACCTCCCATGCCCAGACTCTCCCGCCAAGCCTCACCCTTGCCTGCATCCAGAACCCCCTCAATGAGCCACATGCCCTCTACACTTGGACCACCCCAACAATCCATACACACCTGGCTCCCTACCCCACTGAACCTCACTCCACTCCCAACATCTGGAACCTCCCACTGAGTCCCTCACACCCAGACTCCCTGCCAAGCTCTATCACCTGGACCCACCCACCCACAGCAGAGTCCCATTACCATTGGACCCAGAACTCCTCAACAAGACCATGTGCATCTGGATCCCCCCTTCACCCAGATCTCCACTGAGCCATCTGCACCCAGATTGCCCTATACAGAGCCCTCTCAACCCACACCTGGATCCTCCAACACTAAGCCTCTTCACACAGAGGGGCAGGGCCCTGGGGTGTTTCTGGGGCAGACCAGGTCCTCGCTTTGTGTCAGAGTTAGGGGCAGCCTCACCACTGAGTCTGTGTCCTGGGAGGGTCAGGGGGAGAGAAGTTGTACAAGGATCTCCCATCTCTGTGTAGCCAGTGGTCTGTGTGCTCCAATGCCATGCTGGAATCTCCATATTTATTTGATAAACATAATTTGCAGAATTTTAAAATATTGTGCACAGAATTTTTATTTCTTTGGTGCAGAATGTCCTCAGGAGTGAGATGTCAGAAATACATAGTCATCTCCCATACCATACAGGATCATAGGCTAGACTTTGGTGATACCTCAAAAAGTCTAAAACATTCACATTTGTAACAATCTCCCACCTCTGTTTAATTTTCAAGACAAAAGGGAGGCCGAACTCTGGCTATGTACATCAAGTGGTGGATTTCACCCAATATGCCTGGGCATTGCTGTAAACAGGGATTCAGTTCAGAATGATATGCTTTCTCTCTTTACAATGTTAGGAGGAAACGTGTGTGAATTGCAGGCAGGATGTTGAAGAAATTTACTTAAATCATCTTCCAGGATCCCAATGTAGTATGAGAGTCTGTAGATGATTTGATAATTTGGCACCAATGATGTTCCATGTGGAAGCAGCATTCCTCCTGTGAATTGCAATTAGCAGGGTCAGGACCTTCAGTTACAAATTCTGAGCAGGGAGTATGTTCTCCTGTGTGTGTGTACAGCTTCCAATGGGGCCCTAACCATGCTGGGACCTTTGGTTTCTTTCTCAATACAAAATATGTATTGCTAACTCTGTTAGTATTAGTAAATACCATGCACACCAATGAGATCTGGAATATTGGAAACATATACATCAGCAGGCACATTTGATATCAGCACTTATCATTAGCAATTTGTTCTGGTAAATTCAGAGAGGCAAGTGAGATCATTGTCAGCTTTTACCTTTTTCATTCTCTAGCTAAATTAAGAAAAATGTGTTTGGCGGGGCAGAAGGAAGGATAAGGATGAGCCTAGGGGGTGGAAAGTGTAAATGTTTTTTATATTCGTTCATTCTGGTTTTCTCTTTTTAGCTTCTGCATACTCTATAGTGAAACCAGAGAGTGATAAGAAAACTGCAGATAGTTACTTAATAATACATAAACACTACCACTTATCATTTATAAAATGGCGGAATCCTGTACCAGCACTAAATGCAGTAATTAATTAGGTAATAGCAGGTACCAAATGAAAGAGTCACACTTTTTCATGTTAAATGTAACAGCTGGATTTATAGCCCACTTCTTTTCTAGACTGCAAGTTTGCATAGATATTGTAATTATATTATGTGCCAAAAGAAATGTACGAGTATGTGATGCATGACTATGTATTACCTCTGGCTTAGATCAGGAAATAACTTCAGCAGGACTACAGAATGGGCTCAGATGCTGTTCTTAACATGAATACTTTTCTGAATCAGCATCGGACATATTTTATGCAACAAGTCATGCAGAAAATTAAGTGTTTCAAAGATAAAACTTATTTTATACCTGTACTATGAATCATATTATGTTCTCTATATTCACACACTGAGTTCCCACTGACTTCTAGGTTGCATATATATAACCAGTGGCAGAATCTGGATTCATCAGTAGTGCTTCTGATTTTAGTTTTCTGTTTAACTATTCAGAGGCTCCAGTTCGGCAAGGAACTTAAGTACAAACCAAAGCAAGTGACTGGCCCTATGGACTTCAATGGGACTATGCATGGTCATAAAACTAGGCATACACTTAAGTATCTTGCAGAATTAGGGCCAAAATGTGCATGGCAAAAACAACCCTACAGAGGGAAGGCAGGAACCAAATGTTTCTTTTAGGCTATATCTATATTAGCACTTTTATTAGTATAACTTATGTTGCTCAGGATATACAAAAAACACTCCTCTGAGCAACATGGGTTACACTGACAGAAGTGCTGATGTGAACAGTGCTATGTTGGTGGGAAACTCTCTCCCGTCAACATAGCTACTGCCGCTCGTTGGAGGTGGTTTAATTATATCTGTTGGAGAGCTCTCTCCTGTCAGCATAGAGTGGCTACATGAGCGATATTATAGCACTACTGCTGCATCAGAATAGCTGTGCCACTGTAAGCTTGCAAGTGTAGACATGGTCTTCATTTCATGGTACTCAGAAATTGACTTTAATGATACCCAAGTTGACTTTAAATGGAATGGCATCTTTGCAAAGCAAGATCATTTGACCACAAAGCAAATTGAAAGCAGAGCTGTTTTGAACATACACCTCTTCACAATTCTTTTATGCACAAAGTTGTTTTTAGCCAGTGAAGAGAAAAAATCACTGCAATAATGTAGGTGGAGATGCTCTTTAAAAATAACATACTTCTAGAAAACATATGTAGGAGTAAGTGTAATGGCTGAAGGTGAGGAATAGACAAAAATGGAAAGCTCTGCAAGTATATGATGTATATATTGCAAGAAGCAAAAACACTATCACACATAGTAATTAGAAAAAGTACAGTAGTGTTTTTTTTAACAGAATTTTCTAAGCCTCAAATGCAATCTGAATTGAAAGCAATATTCTTTACAGTTTTTTGGTTTTGTGTTTTAGTTGTTAAATGCCAGGCAGGATTTTAATCAGCACTCTTCATTCATAAATTCAGCTTCAGTCCATATTGCCACTGACATGTAATATGTTCACGTCAAACTCACTCTTCCTTCTTGCTTAAAAGGCAGAAACTAGATATAGCAGACAAAATCTGGGAGCATGAATTGTTCATTATATAGTAAATAGCACACTGTACTTTGAGAATGCTATAAATGCACTGGGCAGCCATTTTTACCATTCAGGGCCATCAAGTTTTCACTGTATCTTCACTACAAATAAAAGAAAAGACTGGAGAAAATTACTGTTTAACAGCATGTAATCTTTAAAGTGACGCCTTCCTGAACCATCTATCAATAATCTTTGTAGTTTTTTTATGCTGTGATTAGTGTGTTGTCCACATGGATTGTACAAACATGTATCCCTCTCAAGGTATATGAAGTCAGACATACTAGAAGACAATATTAACTATCATGGCTGCTGTCCACCAAGAGGATAAAAAGTAGGATTTCAGCTTTCATAGGCATATTGTTTTTAAAACATTTTAAAAAATATTCATTAGCTATGGCAAGGTTCACGGCTTTGCAAAGCTGACACTTAGTAAGGGAATGGGAAATTATTCTCGACTGGTATTTTTAATTCTGAATTGGAGGAGGCGGTGGCTAATGACTGGTGTGTAAATTCAAACAAAAGATCACATTACTACTACTCTTACTTAATTGCTCTACAGTTACTTCTGAAACAAAGTACTCTTTGGTGGAGTACTCAAATCTACCTTTAAAAAGTGAGATAAAAGACAAGCTGGATTTATCAGAAACCGGGGGATGGGGAAGAATAGTGACAGAATGACTGCATTTTTCATGTACATGACATATGAAAGTCATCTTTTAGGACAATAGAGAGTTTAGGGCCTGTGTGTGGTTTTTACATATGTCACCCCTCCCCATCCCCCAGCAAATGACTGCTGATTATACTTATTTCCCATTTTGTACATTAAATCTACACTTTTCTTATACTGGGATGTATATACTTGTGATGGGGTGTATGAAACCCACACTGGACTTGATGGGGTTAAAGGACAGTACTGGGCCCAGGTAGCCCTGCCCCTACCAGACTGCAGAGCATGCTCTGGCTGTAGGAGCTGGTTAAAAGGAGCTCAAAAGCCCAGACTAAGAGAAGGTAAACCTGCTGAAAGGAAGACAAGTGCTTAATATGGAAGCTGGAGCCTGAGGCAAGACCACAGTGCTGGTTAGGCTCAGAGGGAGGGCTTTCTCTAATTCCCTTTGAGAATTGAATGGACCTGTGGGACTCTACTCATTTTGAACTCTTACATTTCTGATTGTTTGGATGCTAGAGAGCCAAACTGAAGAAGAGTATAAGTTGGAAGGGTCCCAGGATGGCAGATGAGGAACCTCTTCCTGGAGGACTCTCCTGGTGCTGCTTCCCAAGAGGGTCCTAGGCTGGAATCCAGTGGAGAAGGAGGGCCAGGACCCCTACTACGCATGGCTGAAAGCAAGGCCCTGATGCACACCAAGACTGTTATTCCTCTAGATTGGGGGTACCTCCTTCGCCTGGGAGGCACAAGACAGGAAACCAGCCCCATGGGGACTCTACCATAATACTGTGTAATACAATGTAACTGCTACTGCCACAGTCTATGAAAATGCATATGGCTTCCCAGTTATGTTGTGCATTTTCTCATTTCTTCCCTCAGCAAAAATCTCATTTAGGATATAATCTCTAGACTGTAAGGCAGATATTCAAGCTTTCTAGAACTCTCAGACACTAGGGTGGTGTTAAGGGGGAAATTAGGAACAGTGGAAAGCTGATAAATGGGAAGTTATATTTACAAAGCATCAAAAGCATGAAAATATAGTTCAGGTTACCCAAACAACTTAACTTTGCTTTCAACCCTTATCCTGTAAAATTGCTGAGTAAAATACATTTTGATAATACACTTATATTTGCAACCACTGGTATGATAGATAAAATATGATATCAATATCAATATGCTTCTCCCTTTCCTTGGTACATAAACAAATGCTAGAAAAGACCAGTTTTTAGAAATCCCTATCAAAATTAACAAGTTTCAGGACAATCTCCCCTGGTATATGAGGTTTCATGTATAAATATTGTCATAATGTGAAATTTAGCATATATATGTGACATTATGACAACACTAATACATGAAACCAGAGGAAATTGCCTTAATCTTATTAATGTCTAGGTGGATTTCTGAAAGAAAGTATTTTCTATCATTTGTTAATGAATTAGGTGAATGGAAAAGTTTATTGATACTGACATCTAAAGAAAGATGCAGCTTGATTAAAATGCTAGTGGGGTATAAGTATTACACTATGGGCATAATCCAATATGCATTGAAGTCAAGTGGAAAAACTCCCATTGACTTCAGTGAGGATTAAATTGGGTCCCATATGAGCTCTGTGATGGAAGGGACATGCATCCCAAACAGTTTATCCAGTAAATAAAAGGAAAAGACAGATAACATTTCATTCCATAATGGTACTGTCCTCTTAAGGAAAATGAGATGGGAATTGCCTGTGTTCATATAACTAGCTGCAGGCCAGATGTTTATGTTCCCCTCTTTTAAAGGGAAAATGAATTATGGATTAATCTGTGGATATGTTATTATCTTAGTATATCCATTATTGTACACACCTGTGTTGACTGCATCAAGGAACTGGCTAGTGGGAAACCCAGAGAACCTGAAAGCCCAGGGATACAGGTACTCTTCCAACAGCCAGCTGGTTTCCTGGCTGCTAGGAGACCGGCAGGCAATCTGTCTGTCTGCTTTGCATCTAAATTTCCAGCACAATTGACACATTCCCTCAGAATTCTTAAATTCCATCAAATCAGATTTTCCAATGGAAACTGTTATGTTGGAAATAGTTTTGGTCAGTTTTACTTGCAACCATTGCAAAGTTATGTATAATGTATGATTGTAAAGAGATGGACATATCATGTAATGGTGCTATTAATGTGTATACGTATAAAATCAATATTTATTGTATATCACAATCACACAGAAAATAAGTCATAGTGTGAGCTTCTATATATAAACTGCAATAAGTCTGGTCAAGCAAGGAGTAATGAATAAAACCTTCCCAAACAAGTAGCTATAAAATGCATAGTACCTGACACCATCATAGTTTCTTATGGCACATATGTCAGATCCACAACTCTGTTTACATAATGGTTAGAATTTTATGATACTGCTCATGAAAGTACTATTCAATATTTCATACTGGTTGTGTAGATATAGCATATTATGGACTCTAATGCAACAAAACACTTAATCATATGCTTAACTTTGAGCATTTGACTAGTCTCATTGAAGTAAATGAATGTGTTAATTGCTTTTTTGGCTTAGAGCCCTAGCAGCCACTATTAAGAATTCAGGACTGCATCCTCAACTGGCATACGTTGGTATTAGGGGAGCTACATTTGTTTAGAATGTCTGTGAATGTAGCCTTCAATAATTTATTTGCCCATAGTAGTACTGAAATACCACAGGATTTCCCTTAACTTAAACCAGTGAATAATACTTATCTTTAAGCATATGCTTAAATCCCACTGATGTCGACTGGGTTTAAGCATACACTTTAATTTTTACACATGCTTTATTGAACAGAGATTAACATAACACGTGTGTGAAGTTAAGAATGTGCTTAAATAGTTGCTGAACCAGGGCCCTAGCAGGGAACTTCAGACAAGAGAACTTGATTTTTTGAAGAAATATTTTTAATAATACTTATTTGCATGAAGAAAACTTTAAATATAATCACCTAAGTAATGAGATGCAGCCGAATTTTGCTATTTCAGATCTTCAATTTCAGATCTCGTTTCAATTTATCTGTCACTTGAATTTGTCATTTAATTTGTGGAGGTAGTATGAAAAAAAGTGCTAGCCAAACAAACTATATTCAGAATTAAGCAAGATTCTATCAGATACTGCTGCAGTTCATACAACCATGTAATAGTATAAAAAATATTATTTGGAGTCCACAGAATGTGTAAATTCAGATTTTGGGAAACTATCATATCTAGAAACTGTTTGTTTGATGGGCTTTTGAAAATCCCACTAGCTTCTTAACTAAATCTTTTTTTGTAAATCAGGACCCCCAGAGTCTTGGATAAGTTCATCACATTAAATCTAAATTAATAAATGTAATCCATGGCAGATTTACCTACCAGATCGGAAGGCAAGAGGGGACAGATATAAGTAAGCTTTCAATTGTGAGACATGCTATGCACCTGCCCATGGGAACAACACATCACCCTCATGCCCCAGGATGGGATGGGGAGTATATCTGCTGCCAGACCTCCACCCCCACTCCTACCTTGGAACTGAGGTTTAGTTTGGCTCAGCTCAGCACTTCACCACCACCACCATTGAGCCAGCAAGAGCACTGGTGCCAGTGAAGAGGCGGAAATCTGGTGAAGATAATTTCCCCGCTGAAACAAGTGAAAAAGCAGAAACCCAGATTTGTGAGAGTCTCAAAGGCACAGTTTGGATAACACTTATCTACCTGGGTAATGCACTTGGCATATTTCCTCTTGACTTCAGTGGTGTAGTGCAGACCTTCAGATCTGATACTTAAAGAAGTTGTTTGTCTTGTCATTTACTTGTGTGCAAATAGGATGATATTACCAAATCTGAACAGCAGTGCTTTACATTCATGTAAATAGTTATAAAAAGAGAAAAGCAGTGAAGTAGCAGGCCCTAAAGGTGTGCACATAATCTAATAACCTTAGTTCAGAATGGGAATTCACAATAACTTATGGTATGAATTTAACATTTTGTAATTTAACATTTTGTAATTCAATTGATTAGTCCCATGAATACTGTAAGGTATTAAATTGAGCTCCAGGTAGTAGCTTTTCATTACACATACAGACTTTTAGGGATTTTGGGTTTGCTTGTTTGTTTGTTTTTCAGTATACTGTGGAGTTTTAGAACTTGCACTTGCACTCCAGTCTGTCAAATAGGCAGCACTTTTAAACTTGCAAACAGTGCTGCCTATTTGAAAGACTGGAGATTGAAGTTCTCTAATGCCATGACATTGGTACAGTACGAATAAAAGAAGTTCAAGCTTCCCTACATCCAGATCCTCAACGGGTTTGAATTCTCATATATAAAATGAAAGGAGTAATGACAGTTTACGGAAGCTCAGAATTTATGAGCCCCTCTGTCTCACCAATACATCTCAGTCCTTCCCTGGAGAGGCCATCACTAGGGAAGAAATGATCATTCATTTCCTATGTCTACTCAAACCCTCAGCTTCTCTACTAGTTAATTCCTCTTCATACGGAATTATGTATGTATTTGATGGATACCCATCCCTGCAGAAACTGGATTAGGACTACCCAACTCATTTCTCATATACTACTAAATGTCCATCAAAGGAGTAACTTTTTAGTCATTACCTACCTAGGATGAATCAGCAATCTCAATATATAGTTATAAAGTGAACCTGGTCTATAGAAGCTGACCCCATTAGCTAAAAGTCATTTCACATGAGTATAATTTACATATTGTTCCATTTCTCTATGAAATACCTTGTCGTAAGTATGAAGTAGCCTAGAATTAGTGTTTACTTGTAAGGGGTTAAGCTAAAGGTAACCTGAGAGGTGGACAATTGATCAATGAGAAATTCCTCAGGAGACAAAGGATTTTGAGTTTCAGTTTCTCTCTGGGTCTCTTCTCTGTTCAACTCGGCTATGGGATGAACCACACAGCTATTTTTTTCACTGTAACTATAAGTTTCTATCAAGTAAGGTAGTGAGTAAATTTACCTTCTTTTTATCACTTGGAAAACTCTTCAGTGGGTAGAAATTTGTTTCTCTAATACTGTAAGCTTCTAATTTCTGTGCTTCTCTAATACTGTAAGCTTCAGCAGGAGGACAAATTCGGGGAGGGGGTTGTCTGTAACTCTTTGTTGATTATGGTACATGCTGTTCTATTGATGGTTATAAGGGATTTCTTTCTTTCTTTTTTCTTTTATTAAAATCTTTCTTTTAAGAATCTGACTGCTTGTTTTCCATTGTGTAGATCCTGGTTTTAGATCGGGCACATCTCGCAGGATCAGGCGAGGTTTGTTTGTTTTTCTCTCAAGCTTCCCAGGGAAGGAAGAAGTTTGGGGGTTTAGTGGAAAGGGAAAGAAGGGTTCCAAACTACCCTAGCCTTAGTTTGGTGGTCGCAGCGTACCAGGTCCAGACACAGGAGAAATCTGGGGGCAAAAGTTTTAACCTAAGCTAGTAAAATAAGCTTGGGAGGTTAGTTCTTTTTTCATGTGGGTCCCCACATCTGTACCCTAGAGTATCAGAGTGGGGAGGCAATCCTGACATACCTAAAGATGTTTGCTTTGAAAAAAAAATTCATCTCCACTGGCATGTTTCTCATGTTACTATAGTTCTCTATTCTTCCTCTCTTCTCCCTCTGACCCAGTCTCTTTAGTTGTTCCTCTTTTTGGAACAATGATCTTGATAAAATGAAAACCAAGTAATACAGTCACAAAATATGAAGTTATGTGAGACAGAAAATTGTCTCTCTTCCCAATGTTACTGATTCATCTTTCCTATATCTAAATTTAGGGATCTACTATATTGTAATTTAGCAACTATACACTTGTTGTTATTTCTGCACTTTGGAAAAATAGCCAGTGGGCATATACTTCAAGGTGTAAATTGGAGAAAAGAGAAAAGTATAGCTTTCTTTTGAAAAAGACTTTAAATAATTCTTATAATGATCCTTCACAATGTCCAAGGCAAATCTCAGTTTAAAGACTAAGAATTTCACCTATTTTGGACAAATCTTCATGAGCAAGATTTATTCCTAGTTGCTCCACTAAAGGAACATGAAGATTGCTCAAGGCTACCATTGAGAGCAACACAATCTCCCCAAAAAAGAGGTTCAAAGCCTTAGCACTTGACTTTGTGGGTTATGAAGGTAAAGTCTGTTTATGATGTGTTTATAAGATTCTGAAAAATGTTTCTCCAGAGTTTTATCTGCTATACTTTTTTGACATTAAACCATTCCTTACTGTTAACAGTCTTTGAAACTTATTTCCCTCCCACTTTGTCCTGAACTGGAACCACCACTACTTCATTGCCTTTAAAATGTTCTGGATAGTAGAAGAAGACAAGAAATTCATGAATTATGAGCTTGATGCAGAATCTCTGGATGAGGTTGTATGGCTTGTGTTAGGCAGGAGGTCAGGATAATTGATAGTAGTGCATACCTCGATCACATTCATCATCATATACTTTTTGACAGGCTTCCATGCCCTACTTTGGGCTTAAGTCCTGCCCTCCATTCTCATTTACGGTGGTGTTGAGGTTTGCCACTATCAGCCATTATGAAAAATATTTTTCAATTATTTTTTATGTTTCAATAGGATTGTTGTGTGCTTTTATTTCACAGTGTTTAAAGAAAAAGGTTGAAAGTATAGAAAGAGATTCCTTAAAGATTTAAAACAATAGAAAGATTTGGTTAGGTTTAGAGAAAAAAAGGAAAGAAAGGTTATTAAACAGAATAAAGATTGTTTTGTTAGCAGTAGTAATGACAGATTATTAGATTATTAGAATAGAAAGAGAGGAAAGAATTAGGCACAGGGCAAATAAAAAAGGGGTTTAGGGAATTAAAAAATAAAGCAATAAGAGACTCTGTGTTACTGAACACATGCAGAGCGAAGCATCCTACCCTAGTAACTGTCGGTAGTGAAATAATAGCTGTTCTGGGCAGTGAACTTTGGGAGCTATCCCTGCCTCTCTGTGGACCAATCCAAAGCTGTTCTACAGTTACATCACAGAATATACTTTTTGTAACAATCCTTTCATACCAAGATTTTAAAACAATAGCCTTTCAGAAATGGGCTATCGTGGACTAGATTATTTGAAAACCTCTACCTAACGAGCATTTGACCATGTGTATAAAATCACAATTTTTTGTGAGTTGTAGTTTTAAAATCAGGAACCTAGACACAAAGGTTGTGTCCTTTTATAAGATACCTAAAGACACCAAGAAGCTGGAATTGCCTCTGGATGCCCCAGCTCGCATTCAGAAGACAAAACCCATTTACACTTATTTTGCTAAAGAGGCAGTTCTGGTGCAGAAACTCACGTTTCATCCTGAAATTGAACTGAACAGGAAAACTTTATGCGTTCACTTCCAGTTGTAATACAGAAAAAGGATAGCGTGCAAAAAAAAAAAATGTTGCCAGCTTTAGAGGAAGCAGACTCGAAGGTGGAGGTAAGGCACTCTTTATAACATATTGATTAAAAATAAAACATTTTATAAATATTTATGGTTAAAGATATTTGTTTTGTATAGGTAGGAATAGAAGAAGAGCCTGTATCTGAGGAAATGGCTGCCGAGGAGTCATCAGATGATAGCAATGCCGAGAACCAACTGATAGACCCCGAGTCATTGAAATACAGTGACATTGTTATGGTAAAAGCAAGTGAAAGTTTTGCCAGTTGTGAAAGAAATATTATATATATGCACTTAAAATGAATTTTGTGAGGTTTTGGGCAGATAATCAAGCCAGAAACATACAGGATCATCACGCTGGTGTGTGATGAGTGGTTTAAACACGGCTATATGTTTGTCTTTAATAAAAGGCCACTGATACGCTTGATGATGATTCAGAATCACCCCTAGCAGAGGGCAAGTTATAACCTCAAAACAGAGCATGGAAACCTGTCAAAAAGTATATGGTGTTGAATGCTGATAATCATAATGTTCCTTTCTGGTCTTCTAATCTGTAAAATCATTGAAAGATTATATCCCAAAAATCCTGGTAAAACAGTTGAGGGATGATGTGGTGAAGGAGCATGATACTGAGTCTAAAACAATTTTAAAACCTATCCATTCTGCTAGTACACCATCAAGAGATTTTCCCAGAAGCTTTTACATTGACAGATACTTCATTATGAAAAATGCATCTGTATTAATACAAATTCATCAGTACAGAAGTATTAATAGGTTAACTGAACTGACACCGAACTGTACTCTGAATATCACAGGGGAATTCAGAAAATACACCAGTAAGTGAAACAATAGTACTTTGCAGAGACATGTAAACCCAGGACTTAAATTATTAACTGTAATTAGCTAAATATTGTTTGACCTGTAAACAAACTAATAACCTCCCTTTTGTCAAAGTGTTTGTGTGAAAGTGGTTTACTTAGATTTTTTTAAAACATGATCTAATGAAACATCTCTATATTTATATATTGATCCTTGATTAATATTAGAGTTGACATGAGCTATCAAAAAATCAGAGTGCTGGGAGAACATCAAAGTGAATTTGAATTATCACCCTTTTATTTCACTATTTGTTTTCACTGATGAATGATGTGTATGGCAGCGCTTCTAAAACATGCTTAAGGACATTTGCTTTTGCAAATTAAAGACGGGATCCTGCCCTCAACAGTAAAAGGGCCAAAATCTGATCCCAATGAGTCAATGCCAATGTTTCCCTTGACAGCAGAATGACCAAGATGAGACTTAGAAGACACTGCTATATATCTTAGAAAATCAGGTGCAGCACACTAGGAAAATGAGAAAAAAACATTGGCCATATCCTCAGTGGTGTTTTCAAGGAGTTCTCATACACGTGTTATTGCCTCAAATTTTTCGTGTGAATGAAAGTCAATTTTCAGAAGTGGAAAAGTATTATTTTACTGAAAAAAATGTGAATTTCTCACTGGGAAAAAATAATGGCGTTCTTGATTTCCCTTAGAGGGTTAAACTTCTTTTTGCTGAAAAGTGTAGCCTACTGGGCTAGCTTACCTGTATTATATTCATTGCTTTGTTATTCTGCTTTATTATATTTAGAGTAGTGCAAGGAACCTACAGGCTTTTATCCTGTAAGATTTGGCTTTTGTAGATAGTGTGAGGTTTGATGCTTATAACCTTTGGTATAGATAAATTTAAGTAACTCATAAGTTATAGGGAACTGAAAGTAGCATGCAAGAGGGGGAATTTTGTCCAGAATACTGACATCATCTACCCACTGGATATAGCTGACACCAGCATCTGAAAGGTTCCAGACAGAACATCTGACCGCAAAGGTTCCATGACAACCAACTGATGTGTATGCTAACAGGGTAACATCATACATATACTAACCTCTAGAAAACAGACACCTTAAAGGGAAGAAATACAAATAAGGGCCTCTATTGAATATGCATTGGACATAGCAGCATCAGCACAACCTGCTATAAAAGTAACATCCCAGGGGCAGCAGAAGGTTGGAGAGATGTAGACCTTGGGAGGGGCCAGAATGATGGCCACCAGGGAAGATGAGGATGATGACAGTGATGAGAAAGATAACGTTTAAGCATGAAAGATAATGGTTAAGTAAGAATGACAATGGTTATGTAG
The DNA here is from genome assembly GCA_007922305.1 of Dermatemys mawii. Taxonomy (NCBI): domain Eukaryota; kingdom Metazoa; phylum Chordata; order Testudines; family Dermatemydidae; genus Dermatemys; species Dermatemys mawii. Next base: position 13,110,459 of record ML677385.1, read on the forward strand.
GTTAAGAAAGATAAAAGTGTAAGTATGGACATCCAAATGTACTTTCTGTATTATCTCTATCTGCCTTGTTGAGTTTAAGTGTGTTTAAGTTTAACTTTGCTAAATTATTAATAAATGATATATTGGTAAATATATAGAGAGAGTTCCTATGAGTGTTGCATTTGTGCACGTCGGGGTTCCCAAATTATATAATAATGTTACAATAATCTTACTCGGCCTGATCTTGGTGTAAGCAGTGTCAGGAATGAGATATATTCTGACATCTGGTGGCGAACTATGGGAATTGCAGTGAGTCCTGGAAAATAATTCTGGGGCTGATCAATTTGCATAGACACACCCACTGCGCTTAGCCTGAGCCCACAGCAGCCCACATGGCCACTTCGGCTGATGAGGAAGCCCCAGTTTCTATGTTATTGGGGCAGGAATGATAAAGTGATGTTACTGTGATTATGTGAATGAAGGACTATGGACATGTACTTGGCCCTTGTTATGATGGAGGGACTCGCCATCATCTAGGTAGCACTCACTGGGCAAGGGCCATGCATTTCAGAACACTGTAAGATTGAGAGAGGTGACGGACAAGCACCTAGACCTTTTGGTGAGGGCTGTGTCTGAGGGCCTCCCAGGTCTCTTGCACTCTGCTTCTCTCCACTGTGGAATGTCAGAATTTAATTTTGCTTCCATTAGGAGCCTGGTTCTAGGCTGCTGAGCTGAAAATTGCTTTAGGCTCACTGGTGCACCTCCACTAAGGCTCCCCTACTGTATGCTGAAATCACTTAAGAGCTTAAGAAATCGCTGAGCACTGTCTTAAGTAGGGGGGCCTGGAAAAAGTGCAGAGTGGCTGGTGCAGCAGAGCAGTCTGTGTGTCGGCTAGCAGGACGGCTAGCGGAGTTGTTGGTGCTGTGGGCAGAGTGACTGGTGCAGCAGAGCTGTCTGTCGACTAGCGGAGGCATTGGTGCTGCGGGCAGAGTGACCGGCGCGGCAGAGCTGTCTGTCTCTCAACTAGCAGAGGCGTTGGTGTTGCGGGCAGAGTGACCGGCATGGCAGAGCTGTCTGTGTGTTGGCTAGCAGAGCAGCTAGCGGATCAACGGGCAGAGCGGTTCGTAGGACAGCCAGTGGAGCGGAGCAGAGCCGATTGCGGTGAGAGCTGCAGCAGAACCTCACAGAGAGGCAGCGCAGTCAGCCTCGGACCACGTAAGGTGCCCCGTGCCCTACCCTCCATTTCCACCCAGGCTGGAGGTAAGACTCTGCCAATTGACTTTTGAACTCTGCACGGACCAAGAACAGAGACTCTTGGGCTGTTGGACTTTTGGGACTATTGAGTGACTTTTTGGGGTTGTGGAACTCAAGAGCCAAAGGGAAGGCCACGGCCTATTTGCTGGGAGGGGGGCTTCTGGTTCATGGTTTGGTTTATTAACCTTTTTTTCTGGTGTTTCCCCAATATAATGCCACATTGTTTCTCCCTGTTATTAAAAGGCTTTGGTACACTCAGACTCAGTGCTTGTGAGAGGGGAAGTATTGTCTCTTACAGACGCCCAGAGGGGTGGTATATGGTTGTCTCAGGTCACTGGGTGGGGGCTCGAGCTGGTTTTGTATCGTGCTATTGGAATGGAACCCCTGGATACTGAACCTGGCCCTTGTTGCTGCCAACTCTGATGGGCAGAAGGGTTACATTGGGACAAGATCCTGTTAATCTTCAAGTTACAATTATATATACCCAACCTTGGGTCAGGCTACAGAAGGCTGTGTTTGCTAGAGAATATGGGAAGATTATAGCCAGGAATGAATTTGCAAGAAAAGGTATTGCTTCATTCCATTGTGCATTCATGCAACTTGAAGACTTTTATGTAATTCTTATGTAAACACAAAACAACCAGTGACAATTATGGATGTCCTGGGTGCTCACAGAACTTGTAGAATGTTTATGTTGTGGAGTGCTTCTATGAGTTTAGGTGCCAACAGTGTTCAATGTGAGTTTTGTAGATAGCAGGGGAACCTAAAACTGTAATTTAGTCACCTACATGCTCACCACTGTAAGTAGCAGTCCTGTAAGTGTGCTTTAAGTTATTCACTATGCAGATATCTTTATTGTGAATGTTGCATAAAAATGCCCAGAATACCAAATTGCACATCCAACATGCAAAGTCCAGTTTATAAAGGCTCATAACTCAGTCAAATCAAAATAAAACCCCAGAGCATTTTTCCACAGTGAAGGCTATTTCCCTAAATTTAGCAATCTATACTGTTATTATGGTGCTAGACCTGTTATAAAAAAAGATTGCCTCTACAAGAGCCTTTGTCTCATGCATTGTCTGATCAAAAGTCATTGAAATCTCTGAGACCTTTCCATTGATTTCAGTAGGCACTAGATCAATCCCTTAGTGAAGATTCTTTTAGATAAAACCTTATATACTTCCTAAAGTTCTCCAGAAGGCCTTTCCTGTAGAGTCTATAAGGCACATTGATATGAAGTCCAAGTGTTATTTAATCAAAGAGCTGCACATTATAGATCCTTTTTTCTTAAAGATAAAATAAGTTATGAAGTCAGAAAATGACAAAGATATATTGTACCTGCAACTTTAAGTATGCATATTAATTATAATACATTCTTAAATACATGGTCACATATTGTTTGTTAAATAGTACACTATTTGTAATTAAATTGGACTGTTCATTTTATTAAAGTGAACCAGAACTGGCCATATAAAAAAGCTACTACTTAGATTTTTAGATCCATGTTCTTTGTACTGTTCTTTGATCCACCACCAAAGAATAGGAGTGTGAAAATGTCATACTTAGTAGTTGGACAATCCCAGGCAAAGGCTCCAGTCTTTCCTGAGCCAGGCTCCCAGACTAATGAAGTATTTGGACACAACCTCCAGTATGACAGAAAGTGCACAATTTTGGCTGTCAAACGGCAGCAGAGGTGGTTCCATCTTTCTTTGGGATAATGAACAGTTAAAGTGTTATGAGTAGATGGTTTGAGATGGAACTTTGGATCGATACTTACTCTCAATTAGCAGAACTCATGGAAACATTCATATATCAAATGAAATTTCTTCGCACTCAAATAACTAAGAAAAGCAAAGGAGAGTATAATAAATTTAGGGAAACTTCTAATATTATGACAAAGCAAAGGAAATTAATTGAGTAGGATTCTAAGATCTCCTGATCTGTGCACACAAGTTCTCTTTAAGGACAAAAGAACATCCATACTGGGTCAGACCAATGTTTAACTCAGTATAATATTGTCCAACAGAAGTCATTGACAGATACTTCAGAGGGAGTGAATGGAATTGGGCACTTACTAAGTTAGCCTATCCCTATATTTCAGCCCCAGCATCTAGCAGTCAGAGACTTAGAGACACCCCAAATACAGAGTTGTGTCCCTGATCATCTTGGCTAATAGCCATTGATGGACCTATCCTCCATGAACTTCTCTAGTTCTTTTTGAACCCAGTTATTCTTTTGGCCTTCACAGCATCCCTTGGCAACAAGTTCCACAGATTGGCTATGCATTGTGTGAAGAAGAACTTCCTTTGGTTTGTTTTAAACCTGCTGCCTATTTATTTCATTGGGTCACCTCAAGTTCTTGTGTTAGGTGAAGGGGTAAATTACACTCTTTCTCCACACCATTCATGACTTTATATACCTCTATCATATCCACACTTTGTCATCTCTTTTCTAAGTTAAACACACCCAGTCTTTTTAACCTCTCCTCCTATGAAAGCTGTTCCATAACCCTAATCATTTTTGTTACCCTTCTGTGTACCTTCCCCAACTCTAATATATCTTTTTTGAGATGGGGCGACTAGAACTGCAAACAGTATTTAATGTGTGGGAGCCCTGTGGGAGCTCTGTCTTGGATTGAGGGCTGTGTATGGCCCTTAGTCATTAACCTGCTCCTTTAATTTTATTAAATTTTCTAGACCGACCCACCAATATCAAGATATATCAGTATGGATTTGCAGGACTGTATACAAAAATTACTGTTTTCTTAGTTGCCAGTCTAATAGATCTCTCCAGTCTCATGGACTTTAATGCAGATATAAGGTATAAATGTAAAAAAAGATTTACAGTCCTGGACAACTTTGTAACATACAAAACTAGGCCTGTTAGAACAGAAGTGGTATGAGATCCCACTTCCCCCACTCCCTGCCCTCAATGCATTCTGGAGCCAGCTACTCTGTGAGCAGGCAGTGTGCTTGTGCAGCACAGTTGTTCTCTGTCTGTCCTGTTCTTGCTTGGCGGTAATGCTGCTACTGGCTGCCTGTTGCTGTCCAAAACTGAACTGTATAACACAGAATTGTTCCCCTTTGCATACATCCATAATAGAACCCACTCATGGGGAGAACAGAGGGAGTTGCTTGCCCCATATTACGTAGAGCTGGGGATGTGGGGGGAAGCCTTCTCATAAACTGGTGTAGAATAACAGATGAGTTAAGTGATGAATGACAGCTGAAGACCATTTGGATGAGGCAGGCAGGAGGGACAGGGAAGAGGACCAATTTGTTGTTAGATAGGTGCTTGATATGAGGTTCAGTTAAATGGGGTGGTTGGGTATTGTTGCAGAGGATGATTTGGAGTCTAGATAATCTGGGGGAAAAGAAAGAACTAGGAGCAGAGATCTGACTGGGAATTTGAATGACATGAGTTGAGAATCTGTCGATGGGAGATCCTGGGTAGAAGAGAAGAGAATTGATGAATAAGAGAGAGAACATATTGTGGGATATGGGAGTCAGAGGATGGGTTAGGCAGGCTTCTGGTGAGTACAGGAAAGAATGACTTGATGGGGCTGAGCAGGGTACAGGTTGTATTCTAACCAAACAGCTCTTGCTGCCTGTTGGCATAGTGAGAGCATGCCTCTGAAAGTCTGGAGACACAAACTGAGGTAATTTATATAAGCCCATGAAAAAGACTATGTAACAGAAGCCAAGGATCTGTGGTCCTTTGAGAGTGTGTGTCCTACTTGGTGAACTAGGTCTTATTAAAGCTCTAAGCATGAAGGAAATACATAAAACATATTTTAGTAACTGCAGCTATGTTACAGAGGCTTGTGGAAAATTCAAAGTAACTTTTTAAAGAGTATGTTAATTTATTTTTACTTTTTAAATTGTGTCATATATAAACTGTGATGGGGGCTCCCCAAAGTGTTATAAATAATATAAATGTATTGTAAATTTGGTATTTGTTTTTGTTTTGGTCTGACCCTGGTTACTTTTATTTCATAAGAAAATGTAGACAGGGCTAACCAACTTTCTTTTAATCTTTAAACTGTTCAATTCTCTGAATGTTTGGGGTAGAACTTTCAAAGGAAGCCAGAGCCTAGATCCTCAAAGGGACTTAGGCATTGCAGCACTCAGCATTCCAATGCTTTTAGATGCCTTGAAAAATCAGTGGAATCAAGCCAGTGAGATCCTGAGCTGTAGCGAAGAGTCTCCCAGAACAGCTCAGAAAGGAGTGGAAGAGTAGCTTTAAGCCATTTTTGTGCTCCTACAAACTATGTTGCCTGCTCAGCTGATGCAATTTAGAGCAGTTAAAGGGCAGTGCTGAATTTGTGTTGGTAGTCCATGGCTTCAAGGACTCATTCCAGCAACTGGGGATTGTGAGAATTGTTTTTGAACGGACTCCTCCAGAAGTTGGGGGAGTCATTTTCAAATCTGAAAGATAAATATTCTTTGCATGTAGATCTCTCGCTCTTTCAATTAAATTATTAGGTAGGAAAAATGAACTGGTGTATTTATTCACTGCAAAAGTAGTTATCAATCTTTTATAGACCACATTGCCAAGTTAGATTCACAGAAATACATTTCATATTTATTCTCCTTGTTTTTTTTTTCCAAACAATTTAATAGAGCTCTATTAGTGAGAACCTAATAGCTTGTATTTTCCTCCTCTTCTGACACTTTATTTTCTTGCCTTTCTTGCAATGTATTTGTACCATTTTCAGAAAGCAAAGTCAACGTTGTCATTTTTCGCTTTATCTTAGCTTGTCTAACTAAGCTGAAAGTTTAGAAAAAAACAGGTGAGAGATGGCATTCAGTAATAAATAACACTGTACTTTGAAAATTATTGGCTGAGCACCCGTAAATCCCATTGGAGTCACTGGGAGTTAGAAGTATTCTGCATCTTTGAAAACCAGGCCAAAATTCTACAAACAGAAGACATCTAAATTACAGTGCATCTGTGTACAGCACTTGTCATCTATTGTAGAGATCAGGAGGGGGAGCAGATGATGTGGGAGAAAACCAGAAAGATGCAGAAACTATTATTCATTCTTAATCATCATTAATCATTACTCATCAGCTGCACACATGCCCAATTTCCTTCCCTTTGGGCATTTGATATAATCCTACTAAAAGTGTTATGTACATTCAGACTTGAACACAAATTAATGGGGGTAGGGAATGAAATTATTTCTACCTTTTCCTGAAATATTGAGCATGTTGATTTATTGTAGGAGTGTAGTGGTCCCTCACTCTTAAGTGGGGAGGGAGGCCACTCTACCTCACTACAGGCATACAGCAAGTAACTATTGGGGAAACTCCAGCCCTCTGGCAGGCCAAGCCGCAAACAGTTTTTAGTCCACAGCTCCTGGCTAGGGCAGAGAACAACAGTTTAGGGGAGAGGAGCTCCAGCTCTCTGCGTGGGGCATAGACACAAACAATCCTTAGCCCAGAGACTTCTGGCTGGGGAAGACAATAAATAACAGTCTATACGGGAGAGCTCTGGCCTTTTGGGACAGAGCCACAAGCAGTCTATAGATACACAGCCTTCTGTCTGGGGGCGGGGAGTGAGCCCACAATACAGCTCAAGACTTCTGGTGAAAAAGAGGAGGTTTGGTCACCAGCCCAGAGGTGGGGTCAGTGGTGGGGTCCCGGGCCAGGGCCCTAACAGTGGTGGATGGGTCCACCTCTGGGTCAGTGGGGAGCCTACCAAAACATGTTAAATCATTCTCCAGCAGCAGAAGCGGACAAAAACCTGGTTCCCCTGGTTTCCTTCCTTCTACAGCTTGGGCATAGTGCTTCATAGTGCAAAGATCCTCTGTCTCCTTAAAGTACTTAGCCACTGACAGTCCCCACAGCAACTTGAGGCACTCATCTGATAACAGACTTGGCAGCTCCTCAGGAGACTCAGCTGTCTCCTCCAACCACAGGGTACGGCTTCACTCGGGAACTAGTCTGGGATCCTGCATAGATGTCTGCTCCCTGGAAGAGATATCTGCTCCTTCCAGTAGTCGAGCCCCAACTGAGCTCTGCGGCTCTACATTTATATGTCCTGTTTTGCCCCAGGACTTCCTGTGCCAGGGGCAGGGTTGTTTTGATTCCACCCACTGGCGGGAGGGTGGGGGGTGAGGGGGTTGCAGTGGTCCCTTGCTCTACAGTTTGGAGAGAGGCCACTCAATATCACTACAAGGAGGAATATGAGACTCTTAAAGTTATAGTTGCGGTTTTGTTTTGGTTTGTTATTTCTATGCAGAAATAGAGTTATTGTGTGTTGTTAAATCTTCTGACATATCAAGAGTAACAAAGAATTTAGCCTGTGTCTTTGTTTTCTTTTATTTATAAAATTACCTGTTACCCAGAATAGCAGAAAAAAATTAGACAATGGTATAGTTGCCAGGAAATTTATTTCCAGAACATTAAGTTTCTCCACATACAACATAATTCTGTCCTTAGTGAAGGATGTATGCAAGACATGGGACAGAGGAAATTGAATTTGTATTGGCTCCCAGGGAAAAAAGAAGTACTCCTGATGCCAGTTTGGTTTGGATTTTGATGTTGTTGTAAATTACATAGATTATCTTTATTTGCCAAAAACAGAAACTCATCTCCATAGATTCACAGAATCTCATCAAAGGTCTTTGCTGCAAAATAGCCTTGCAAATCAAAAAAAAAAAAATCAAATTGAAAAAATGGGTTTACCTGCCCACAGCTATTAGGGGAGAACCTTCAATACAATCTGCTTCTGTCCCAGAGAGATGGTTGAAAATCAGGAAAATGTTTAGAGATTTTTTTCATGAAAATGTTCTCTCCACCATAAAAAAATAAAATTATGGAAAATGTCAACCAGCTTTATGTTTAGGCCTGTTTGCTCTGTTTGAAGGGTCAGGCGTGGTTCACTTTTTCCCAGCAGGCCTTGCCAGAACCAAGGGTTATAAATACGGCTTCCAGGATGTACAACATTTCCCAGCAACACTGTTCTTCTGAATCTCAGGGAAGTGATTGGCTGGCGACTAATGTTGTTGGGAGAAGTGACATACAGTGCATTCTCTTTTCAAGCCCAAAAGCTAATGAGCAGTAAAGGCTCTATAAGAAACTCTAGAAACTCAACTTTACCAGAGCCACTTCTAACCAATCAGTGGTCATGTATGCTTGAAAGTGTTTGTACTGTCCCAAGAAGGTTTCCCTCATAAACTTTAAAAGGCTAATACACACCATTACAGTGTTTCTGCTGACCAATAAGGACTTAAATAGTCTTGGACCTGGCTACATGAGAGGGTCTGCCTCTATCTTCACACTGTATTATCACAGCAGAAAGCAGTGTAGATACTTCAATTATATCTTCCTCAATATAAAATTAAATTGTGCTTGTAGGTCATACTCCAAACAGATTCTTTGAGTGGTATCCATATGGTTCCTGCACTTCAGGTTCCACTTCAGGTGCACATGCTCTCCTTGTGCCTTTGATCAAAGATTTTTTTTTCTGTAGCTATGTCTGTTCAGTCTATACATGTACTCCAGACATCTTCATTCCCTATATCATGGATCTATAGATCTGCAAGGGCAAAACAACCTCAGTTCCTTATCAACTGCCCTATGACCTGAGATAAAGCATCTACTATGCCCCTTCAAGTTCAGCCAGTGGCTTAGTCTTCCAGTTCCAGTGCTAGTGTAGTTTAGTGTAGTTTGTTTACTTACTTCGTGGTTCTTTATTCATTTCACCCATTCCCCCACTCCAATAACCCTTCTCCTTCTCTCCTCGCACCATCAGAGGTTCACATGGTTGGGATATGTCAGAATCCTAGGCTTCAAACACTTTCTCTTCTGTCAGGAATCCATGTCATCTAGTGGCAGATATTCTCAATGCCTCTGCTGTTTAAGAGACTTCCACATAACTACCAAGTGTAAGATCTGCACAGGTTTCAAAATCACATCTAGGAAAAACAGAGAAATTAAATTAATGCTTTCTGCCTGTCCTGGCACCGTGGACCACACTGTGCCCCGGAAGCAGTCAACAGCAGTCCGGGTCATAGGCATAGGCAGAGGGACACAGTCAGCTCCGAGAGGCTCTCGCCCACAGGTACTGTGCCCCTGCTCCAGCTCCCCTTGCCTGGTTCCCAGCCAATGGACGTGCAGAGCTGGTGCTCTGTACAGGAGCAGTACCCAGAGCCACGTGGACCCCCTGCCTAGGAGCTGGACCTGTTGCTGACTGCTTCTAGAGCACAGCACAGTGTCAACAGGTAGGGGCTAGCCTGCCCTAGCCAGGCAGTACCTCTCCTGGGAGTTTTAATGGACCATTTGGCTGTGCTAAGCAGAGCCACCACGACCTAATGTTTCCATTCCATGACCCAGTTCTACATCACAACCCACAGTTTGGAAACCACTGCTCTAGACAACCTAGTGTTTGTCCCTTGCAGAATACAGTACTCATTGAATTGGCGGAAGGACCTGTGCAAGTCTGTGCAGGACATCCTTTCAGCCAACTTACTCCTATCATCATTATAATGTTGGATGCATCCCTCAGGGGATGGGAGCATACTTAGGGAGACACACCATTTAGGGTAAATGGTTGGCACATATATCATCAAACTCATCTCGGGCTGAGGGCAATCAGGAACTCCTATATCCACTTCCATTTATTAATCAGCAGCAAATCCTCCAGTCATGATAGATCACGTTGCCTGCATATTCTATTTTAATCAACGAGTGGGGAGAGGGAGGAGAATTAGATATATTTTGTGCTAAAAGAATAAAGCTATGGAACTCGTGTATACTCAGTCACATACTCATCTAAATGTCCTACCCTCCAGGCATACAAAACACCAGGGATGACTATTTCAGCAGGCACTTCTCCAAAGATGAGGGGTGGAGCTGGATTCTCAGATTCTCAGTCATAGTTTTCTCACTTGGGGATTTACAGAGATGGATCTTTTTGTCACAGCCATCAACTGGAGGGGCAAGAAATTTTGGTCATGAAGAGGGATGGGTCCTCAGTCCTTAGGGGATGATTTCTTCATTCCTTGGATGAAGGCCCTTCTCTATGCACTTCCTCCAACACCATTGATCAGTGCTGAGCAGGATCAAACAAGAAAAGCCAGACTCATTTTTCTTGCAGCAACTTAGCCAAAATGAGTCTGGTACCCTTACCTGATTCGCCTTGCTTCTTGTCCAGCATTGAGACTTCTATCCATCCTCCATCTGCTGTCTCAGGACTCCAGTTGGACTTTTCATCTCAACCTTGGAATTCTTCATCTCAGAGCTTGGCTTCTTGATGATTCCAAGGGATGGAGACTTTCTGTTCAACCGATGTACAACAGATATTGTTAAACAACTAGAAAGTATTTACATGAAACCCTTACCTTCAAAAAATGAAGGAGGTTTCACCACCAATGTGTCCAAAGGCAATTTTCACCTTTTCATTCATCCCTTTCTGCGGGTCTTGAATTTCTCCTAAATTCAGGTCTTTCCATGAGTTCTGATAAGATTAACTTGGAGGCTGTCTCAGCCTTTCATTTATCTGTAGAGTGATTTTCAGTGTTTGCTCTCCCCACAATGGCAAAAATCATCAAGGGGTTGATTAATCTTTTTCTGCAGAGTAGAGAGGATATCCCTGAATGAGATTTAAACTTGGTCCTCAAGTGTCCCATGAAAACTTCCTTTAAAACCCTGGCTACCTGTTCTCTTTGAAAATAATTTTCTCGGTTGCCATCACTTCTGCCCAAAATGTTGAAGAAAAGGAGGAATTAATTGCAGATCCTCCTTTATAGCATTCTTCAGGGAAAATGTTTCACTAAAACTGCATCTTAAGTTTCTTCTTAAAATATCTTCTTAATTGAATGTTAACCAGGTTATTCATCTTTCATTCCCCCTCACACCTTCCTAAAACCATAGCAGATCAGGGAGGAAGCTTCTCCCTATACCCTAGATGCCAGGAGAGCATTAGCCCTTTAACTGGACAGAATCAAACAATTTAGAAAGTCTTCCCAGACTGTTTGCTTCATTTGAAGATAGAGCTAAAGGATTCACAATTTCTACTCAACGACTTTCAAGGTGAATCTCTGGAATCTCCTTTTTATGAGGCTGCCAACATTCAACTTTTTCTAGGGTACTAGTCCATTCTGCAAGGTCCCAGTCTACTTCTGTGGCACTACTGAAAGATATTCCACTTGTCAAAATTTGTAGAGCCACAATCTGGACCTTGATACATAATTTATTCAAGCACTATGCTTTGACAGATCAGATGATGCCATTGGAAATGTAGTTCCATCTTCATTTTTGGATCTCATTCTGGTTCTCCTTCCTCCTTCCAGCGATACTGCTCAGGAATCACCTGAAGTGGAGAACCAATAGGGACATAACTTGAAGAAGAAGCAGGAAATTACTCACTTTGTGTAGTATCAGAGGGGTAGCCACTTTAGTCTGGATCTGAAAAAGTGACAAAGAGTCTTGTAGCAACTGAATTCTTGGAGATGTGTCTCCCCCTGCCATAGATACACTACTACACACCCTTTTTTCCCACCTATTATACTTAGGAGTTTTGTCTCAAAGGACTTTGTGGTAGAGAAGGAACTGAGGGCAGTTTGTCCACAACAATGTGCTTAGATAGCAAGGATCTGTATCACTGAGTGTCTATGGCTATACTGTACAGCTTTATTCCAGGTATCTAAAAGGATCACACAGTTAGTACTGATATGATGCAGACAGATTAATCACAAACAACTGAGTGACTGTTGCCAGTCCATGGCCAGGCTATGTCCCCTCATGACCTCAAGTCTGATTCTCGGGGCTTGATATGCAAGGACTGTATCTTGGAGGCAGGCTATAAGAACAAAAAGTGGCAGCCAGCAGTGACCAGTGATGATTTCAATCCTCTTTAGGCCAGTTCTTAATAAAACATCCCTGTTACTGGTAAAATCAGACAGTGAAGTTCAGCCACACAGCTCTGTATGGCCTTAGCGCAAGGGTTTGTGTACAGGAAAGGGCCAAATGGACATTGTTACCAAAAATTCTAGTCAAAGGCACATGGGGCACAGGTGCACCTGAAATGAAGCACCCAGAGAGGAGCGCGCCTAAAACTTTAGTTCCTGTGCAAAGTGAGTAACGATTCCTACCCTGACCTCATTCCACAAAGGTGCAGTGTGTGACACTTAAGAAATTATTTCAGTGGGCTCTTATGTGATAAGTTATGGCAAAGTTGAATCTTATGGCTTCTGTGGGGGAGGCTTTTTTAACTGGAAATTTGATCCATTTTCTAATGTTCTGCTATCATGTAGGAGGTGCCAAGTGCTCCAGATAGGCAGGATCTAGTTCATCCTGGCATGGTTTCTCCTCATAGTAGCACATTTTTCACAGTCTATATGCTATATATTCTATATATTCGATCTATATATTCTTCTGTGAGTTATTCCCTTTTCCAGTGCAGCCTAGCTTGGTCCAGTTGGCTTTTCTCCCTCTCCAGGTTCAATCATCCTAGTTGCTGTGCCCTGACTGCTGCCTAATATTCTTCCAGTCATTGTGGGCACTCTGTTCACCATTTCTTTCCTCTGAGTCATCATCTTCCTACCCCACTACCCCATAAGAAGAAGCCCTATCTCCCTCCCCACTACCCCTATCTGAAGAAGCACAATCCTTCCCCACAGGAGAAGTTGGATGTGCAGCATGCCCCTTCCTTGCCTACCAAGTCAGCCCCCCAAAAAATGATGCAGAAGAGAAGGACCCTTATTAACCTCATTTATTTGTTTGTTTGTTTGTTTATGTATTATTACATTAGGGTATAAAGATCCAAAACAGGATTGAGGCCCCATTGTGCCAAAGGTACAGGTACAGAATAAGAGATTATCTCTGTCCCAGTCATCTCAGTCTAAATAGACATAAAGCAAGAGAAAGGAAGTATTACTATCTTTATTGTACAGTGGGGAACTGAGGCACAGAGAGATTAAGGGATTTAAAAAGTACCCAAATAACCAAAAAGCAGTGATAATCAACTCCTGCCCGCACCCAACCCCCCTGCCAAAAAAACACCCTACCAAAACAAGACACTTCACTGCACACACTTCTCCCCTTTAGAGGGGATAAGAGAACAAATAAAATATAACTGATGGTAGTCAGTGTGCTTAATGCACTACTGAAAGGTGCTCAGACGCTATGGTGCTAAGTGTGGTGTAAGAATCTATATTGAACAGACACTGACGCAAAGTCACTCCCACCTCACAGGGTCTTAGAGTCTGGATTCCAGCGTGAGTCTGGATGTCTACCCTGCAGATAAACAGACCCGTATCCCCAAGCCCCATGAGTCTGAGCCAGCTGGATTATGGGAGAGATGATAACTGAACCTTGCCCTGCCTAGCCTCAATCCAGTGCCACACATTGAGTCTCTTTTTTCTTTTTCCATTTGAGGTGGTTTGCACAGATCAGCAGAAGGAAGCAGCCTCTTCTCTTCCCAGCATGGAAGGACAATAATAGTATTTGGTCCCTAGTTGCATATAGATGTGCGCATGGGTGGTGGGCAAAAGCCCCTCTTTTCTAATCTGTACCTCCACACAGAAAAAGGGGCACAACTTAGCCCTTAATGTTTACTAGTAGAGTAATAATGATAATAAATGGAACAAGATTTTGTGGGTATGTCAAAAGCCAGAAAAATACAGAAGTCACTCCTACTAAGCACCAAGAGATTCCCATCCTACAGGCTCTTCCCACCCTATGGGAAATATCTAGGTCATCAGCATGTACCTGACGTATATAGAAGAACTGCATTTTGTTTGCAGGCTCATTTCTAGCATTACACAGATCAAGTCTGGTTGAAAGATCGCAGGCTCCCCAATCTAAACTTAATAGTTTAATTCTAAGATGCAGTGCTTTGTAGTGGCAGTACACCACAGGTCACTTCTACCATTTCTCACTACTAGAGTCAGGCAGCCTAGCTGCAAAATTGCTAGCATCCTCATTAGTTTTCAATAGCAGGCATCACCTTTGACTCGACAGCAGAATTTCAAAGTATCATTTAAAAATCATTAGAACCTCAATAGAAACATTCTGAATCTGTGCTTCATTCAGCATAGACCTTTTTGCTTAAGGCAAGATGAGAGCAGCAATATCAGAAATTTGTATAAACTGCTATCCGAAGGCATCTGCATTTTTATCATGGACTTGCTCAACACAATGCCCTTGTTTTCTGGCAGACTATGAACACATAAAGGGACATTTTTAGATTACCTAGAGCATGAGTAGACTGCATAAAACTTTACCAAAGCAGTATATATAGATGGATCAATATGGGGAAAGCTCGCTTCTTCTGTGGCACCCACTTCTTTGTGAGATGTCTTGATGCCCTTAACGCCAGTCATTCCCTTGAGCACTGCAGTCAGTACAAAACCCATTAAAATGGCTTTCACTGCGTGATACAATTTAAATCAGCTTTATTTAGAGTGAATTATGTGTCAGATTGCAGTAGATACTGTACAACAAAATTCAGTTACATACAATCCCTGTCTAAAACGCTTCAGTTGAAATGTGCTAAACCTTGTCACTTTTATTTTATTTCTCTTTCAAATTACTCTCCATTAAGTAAAATATATGGTAGGTGCCCTGTGAGTGCTTCCATCTTTATCGTCTAATCCCTCTGTTATATTTGCTTTATTTTACACCATGTATCAGGTATGTCAGAAAAACAGCAGTCAAGCTACTCTCTCTCTCTCTCTTACAGGATATAAAGCAGCATAATCTTAACAGGTGACTTTCATTTATGGATGCAATTAATATAGACTAGCAACTGAACATCCTTCCCTCTGAAAGCAAATAAATGCAACAAAGAATCTTGAATCAGAATGTGTGTTGAAATCCAGGTGGAGCCACTTAATGAATGACCTTGGGCAAGTCAGATGACTTTTTTGTGCCTTGGTCAGTCCAGCTCAATAATTGGTAAAGCACTATTCTGAGCCTTAGTATAAACCAGATGCTGCATTTAAGTTGCCAGCTTTCCCTGATAAATAAAACAGCCTCTCATGTGCTAGGCCTGCATAACATGCCAGAAATTGCCTTTGTAAAGGGCAGCCAAGCTATATCCTACATTATATCACCCCAAGCATGAAAATGAAAACTTGCTGAAGCTGGGGATGATTCAGCTTTCTATGTATGAATCCAAAATCCAGGTTGTTGAAATGATTCTAGCACTGGGAATTCTCACTCCATAGCCTTCTTCTTTCAGATCAGGAAATTCATTAATTAACATAACTGCAGTTGCTGCACTCAGGAGAATATAGGGACTTCCATTCAATCCTCCCAGAAGCTGCACAGCTGCTCAAAAGGGGCAGGGAGCACTCAGCAAGAGGTGAGGCATGGTCCTATTCGTCCTCCACACTAGATCCTAAAGTGGGATAACACACAGGAGGTAATGTGCTGTACCTCATAAAGGGATGTATCGGGGATGCCCTTCTTCCCGCATCTAGGCATCTGGAAGGTTTGAAAGGGAGGTTTCACAGTGCACTCTCTCTCTCTCCCTTCAGTGCATCTCCTTTCTATCCTGGATGCAGGACTGTGCCTCATAGGTACATCTTGAGGAATATAGGGAGTGAGAGCGGAAATGGATTTCAAGTTGCTTTTAGGAAGAAACTGACATTGTGCATATTGCTGAAAATAGCAGAAAGGATTTCCTTTTCTAGGGCTGGAAAAGCTGTGATGGTGCTCTTGGAAAAACCCTCTCCTGCCATGTCTTACATATGTGGTATGTTGGGTTTTAGAGAATATCTTACCTCTTCCTATCTCTAATCAAAGAATCTAACTCTTAAAAAAGATCTTCTTAAACTGTAACTAGTGATAGGTGCATACTGGCAAAATAAAAAATGACCTGTATATTCACTCACCTCTTTGCATGAGGAAATACATATTTTTCCTCTTTTTTCATTAAATTACTGAATTTACCCTTTTTGAGTTTTGAAAAAGTTCTGTTTCTCTTTCTAAAGTTGCCTTCTTGAAGATGTTTGCTTGCTGCTGTTTCCCAGTTGTGCCACATGCAGTGTGTGTGAGAGAGAGCAAGAGAGAACAAGTGCGAGAGAGAGAAAGTATTTATAACTGCTGGAACCATAAGCTTGAGTTAGCCTGTGTAACCTGCAGGTGTTGTCTAGAGGGTTGAGCAAGAGACTGGGAGTGAGGAAAAGCCAATTTTAATTCTTGATCCTGGTACTGTGTGATCCAGGGGCAATTTGCTCAGCCTCTCTAAACCTCAGTTACTCTGTCTGAAGAACGGAGATAATAATTGTTCCGCACATTTGGATCTATGGAATATTCTTCTTTGAGTTCCACATGTTGTGGTTGTATCATGTTGTTCACTACAGCAGGCTTACTAAGGGATCCCTAAACAGGGCCAAATAGATCCAATATCATAAAAAATGAACATACTGTTATAAAACAAGAACAGAAATTAGAGAAGAAGTGCATAGTACTGAAGCAACAGCTACACTTAGACAATAGGAGGAAAATGCATGCTGCTTGCAACTCACTTTCTGCTCTACAGAAAGGAATCTTTTTTTTTACTGGGCGTGGGAAATGTTTCTTCTTTACACTGTATATACAGTTAAAATTGTGAATATTCATTAAGACTCTCTTATTAGGAAGCTATAGGGCACATAGAACTCCCAATTCAGCATAAATTGATAAGTAAGGCAGAATTAGAGAGAAGGGAGTCTCAACCTTTTTCTTTCTGAGGCCCCTCACAACATGCTATATAAACCTCCATGGCCCATCTGTGCCACAACAACTGTTTGTCTGCATATCCAGTAGATTAAAACCCAGGGCAACGGGCAGGGTAATTGCTAAGCTGCTCAGGCTTTGGCTTTCAGCTCCGTGCGGCCTGGGCTTCGGCATTCTTCCCTGAGCCACAGTGCGTTTAATGCTGGCTCTGCTCTCTGGTTTATTTTGGCTGACCCCCTGAAACCTGCTTGTGGCTCCCAGGGGACCCTGAACTTGTGGTTGAGAACCACTGTAATATAGAGTATTTTAACTTGTTCTGTTGCTTCTGTATGTTAGGCGGTATATGGATCTAATCACCAAATAAGATGAAGCTGCTTGGGTTAGCATTATGTTACATGGGAGAATCCTGCGCTGTTGTGGGTAGGTGAGGCTGTGGAAAATAACCATCCCCCATGCTGTCCCTTCCACCTCCACTCCACAGAATCTGAACCTCACAGTACACCTGCCCAGTGATTTCTGGGGGACCTGGGGAGAGAGAATATGCCACAGAGGCAGCACTAAGGGTCCACATGAGCCATAAAGAGTATATTATTTTAAACTCTTTATTTACTTAGCAATTCTTAAGTTTACAAATCTCAGTTTTAAAACACGTTATCTAGCACTCTTTAAAAGCCTGATGTAGACAGGATAAGCTATAGTTTAACCTCAGGATTAAAGCTTGACAAGCTAACATGTGAAATATGTTCTATCTGTATTAGGGTTTTAAAATGTGTTAGCTAACACGTTTTGAAACTACACCTTCTATGTTTGCATGGACGGGCCGTTGGCGTCCTACCCTTCTCCTTCCCCTGCATGCACAGAATCTGAGGGAAGAACAAATAACCCTTTCTTCTAACCTTCTCAGACCATTTTTTTTTCTATTGCTGGAATGAGGTACATATTATTCCCCCTCTGAATTAAAAAAGTTATTGTTTTTCTCAATGGAAACTATTGGGAAAGTCCCTAAATACCATAAATATATACCACAAGTCCATTTGCTGACACAAGTAATCTGTGAAAGTATACTATAAATTGCCCAACTCCTGGAACCAGTTAAAATGACAGACACAGGATACTGACTGCCTGACTGGCTGCATAAAAAAAATCTTTGCCCAGAGCTTGCAGTCAGTTTTTGTCTCATTACAGTCACCAGAATAAAATGCTGCCCTACTTTTGCTTCCCACCCTTTAAATGAAGATGATCGAAAAAGTGGCTTCCTTCTGCTCATAAACATTATTTGCTGTTGCTGTATAACAACAGCCAAAATCCAGGGGAATCTGCAAAAGTAACAGCCTTACAGAAAACATTTCAGATCTGATTTATAAACTCATCTCAACTTGCAGGTACTTAGTTTTTTTACGATGTCATACAGTACTCAGGTTCTAGCAAGAGTTCCAAAGATTCATCAGATATTGCCTTATTTTCCTTTATTGTTCTTCTAATGCATAATGTAGATTTTTTTAAAAATCACAGAAACAAATGAGACTATTTCAAATAAATAAGACACAGATATTTAGTTGACTTTCTTAGGGATGGATTTTTTTCTAAAGCAACATTGTTAAATAGATCAAATTGATCAGTGGGGTAACACGGATATGTTGATTTTGGGGTTCATTAAACAACAAACCAGTGAATCAAAAAGGAACAAAACTTTTAATAAAACAAACTAGAAAGCTTCTGTGATGAATTGTTGCACACAGCTACACTGTGTTCTCAACACCACCTTCCAGGGCACATTTCTAAATTCCTATATTCATAATACTGTCCTTTATAAGGAAGTGTCTTTAAATTATAATCTTCTGCAAACATATATTTATATTTGACTTCAGTGGACTTACACCAGTGACAAACTCAACTCCATCTCTCTACTCAGGGATCAGGATAGAAATACATTTGAAATTCAGAGACTTTTCACAACTATTTTAATGTAGACTGTTCTTTCTTCGTAATATTGTCTGAGCCCAGCCACGATGGGAATTTATATTTCAGTAGAAACACTCTAAACCTCATCTTTCATTGTCTGTGTACAATTCTGAATTCTTTTCTAAAACAGCAGGAACTAACATTTAGAAAGTTAGCATAGTAAACAGGAGTGATTATTTTCCTTTACATACTGAAATGAATAATTTTTTAGTATTTGGTGAAGAAAGGATCTTAGCCAAGTTCTATATCTTGTATATTTCCTGGAAAAAAACTATGAGCACACTTAATATAAAGTCATTCCTAGAAGATGTTCCTATGAACAAACCTATGTGGTTTCCATATTTGTTTTCCAATAAGAGGTTTTGTATACATTAGGCAACAGAAGTCTCGCTGTACAACCACAGTTTAATGTTAGATTTGACAAATTTGTTTAAAGGCATAGGGCCCCACTCTTCTGGATATATTCCCAAGTAGGGAAAACGAAACTTAGTGAATTCCAACTTGTGAAGTTTCTCTGAAATTCTTCCTTTGTAGATGTAGCTTATTCTCCTCCTCTCTTGCTCTTCTTTCCCCTTCCCACCCAATCCTCAGAAGAAGACAGTGGTTCTGTCACCTAAACCAGTGTATCCTACAGAGGCATGGGGTATATCCACAACACTGCTTTCCTCCACCCCATCTCCATTTAGCCTTGAATAGCACAAATCCCATTTAACTAGATTAAAGAGATGGCTCATATATACATACTTACAGACAGTAAGCAATACATCTTAACCTTCTCTGGGTTAAACCAAATAGATTGCGCTTCTTATGTCTCTCACTCTAATGCATGTTTTCCAGACCTAAGATCATTCTTGAGGGTCTTTTTTGAACCCCTTCTGATTTTTCGATATCCTTTTTGAAATGTGTACAGAAGATCTGGACACAGTATTCCAGCAATGATCTCACTAATCCCATATACATTTCTAATACCACTTACCTCACCCTACTTCACCCTCTTGTCTATAATACCGTACTGGAAGCACATGTTCATTTAATTTTCTAGTATAACCCCTAAGTTTTTGTCACTGCTTTCCAGGACATAGTCCCCATCTTGCGTGGCGGATTATCCAATGGGCATACCCACAACACTGCTTTCCCCCACCCCATCTCCATTTAGCCTTGAATAGCACAAATCCCATTGAAGCTGGACTGCCGGAGAACCTCAAATCCTGTTGCTTCAAAACGCATTCAGGAGTTGGGACGAGTTGTTGGGGGCGGGGGAGGGCTGTGTCATGGCATGGAAGGGAATATTCTGAAGGACAGAGCCAGTTGACTTCACCATTTTCTATGCCTCCCCAGTAAGGATCCCCCGCGCTAGTGAAGACGAGCCCTTAGATTCACATCACAGGACAGAGCTAGGGCAATAATGATAGCATGTGGTTCCCTCTTTTGGTCTGCTCTGGTCACAGCATATTTTGGGATCATATAAATGTCCAAGTATCATAGTGGCACATCCCCATGTCTCTGCATTTAGTGGTAGAAATAGTGACAGCCATGATGCTGTGTCCAGTCACATATGCTTCTGATGTAAAAACTATAGAGACTTTCCCTAATATATATACATTCTGATCTGTTGAGAATTAGGAGCAACCCTAGTTAGCCATTTTGCCAGCCAGGGCAGAAACCATTTTTAGCACTGTCCACTCCTAACAGTCAAACAAAGAGGGCTAGCCAATCAGAGAGAGAGAAAAAAATGCTGGGCTGGAGTGGTACTGTGTTCCTTGGAAGTTGGCACCAGGATGACCACCCTGCTCACTCACTTCTAGAATCAGCTTTGCTGAGAATCATCAGTCGGGGATTATTCTAATTCAAGCCACAATTTTGAGCAATGCCTTATCTCCAGAGTATGCATATCCATTAAAATATTGTATATAAACATTTTTGTTCAAAGACCTTTCTGTCACTTTCACTTTGGACAATTTAAAATCTCATCAAGGACAGAGCAGAACCCCAGAGCCTTTTGGTTCTGCAAAGAGGGGATCCTGACTGGGGAGGCATAGAAAATGGTGAAGGCAACTGGCTCTGTCCTTCAGAATATTCCCCTCCATGCCATGACACAGCCCTCCCCCGCCCCCAACAACCCATCCCAACTCCTGAATGCGTTTTGAAGCAGTGGGATTTGAGGTTCTCCGGCAGTCCAGCTTCAATGAGATTTGTGCTATTCAAGGCTAAATGGAGATGGGGTGGGGGAAAGCAGTGTTGTGGATATACCCCATGCCTCTGTAGGATACACTGGTTTAGGTGACAGAACCACTGTCTTCTTCTGAGGATTGGGTGGGAAGGGGAAAGAAGAGCAAGAGAGGAGGAGAATAAGCTACATCTACAAAGGAAGAATTTCAGAGAAACTTCACAAGTTGGAATTCACTAATCTATAAAAAAAGTATAACAAGATCCAATAGTTGGAAGCTGATGCTAGGCAAATCATATTAGGGATAAGGCACATTTTTTTTTAACTGTGAGGGTATCTGTCTTTCTAAATATACGTTATTGCTTAAACTAAAGTTATGGTCTTGATGCGTAAATACTGGATAAGTTCAATGGCCTGTGTTAAGCAGGAGATCAGATTAGGTCATCATTATGGTCCCTTCTGGCCACAAAAAACAAGAAAACTATGAAAAAACATATCCATGAATGGCTAATTGTGTCAGCAGCTGTGCTTGTGATCTTTCTAGCGTCTGAACTGCAATACAGAGTCAGGAAATGCATTTTCCTATCTTTTGATGCTCTTTTCTCTTTTCCCTTTTCTTTGTGATTGTTTTCTGTTAGGCAGGAGATGAGACAGGATCAGATTTTATTAACCAAACTACTACCTTACATTGATACTACCTTTTTCCCCAATAAGGCCATATATGAAATAATTTCCTTTTAATGATTCTATACAAAACAAATAGTGTGGGAGGGAGGTTAAGAGAATAAGGAGGCTCCTTAAATGCTCTAACTATTTTTCTTTCTTTTTCATCTGTGTTTTAATACATTTTATAAACAGAATGTCTTTCTGCCATGGATTACAAAAAGCAAAATCTAGTTTCAATCTACTATGCCCCAAGCTGGACACGCCATTCCCATTTTTGAAATTTCCACAGAAAATATCATCCAAATTCTGAATTTCCAAAAGGGACATAGGGTGTTTTTTTTCCCCCAGCAGTTCCCTACATTTTTCAACCATCTTTGCCAAAAGCCCAAATTACTGTTAATGCTGTGGCAATAAGAAAAAGGGCAAAGTAAATAATTATCACATCCTAACAACTGTAATCCTCCGAATAGGGCCCTGAGTCTTTGCTACTTTCTAGACAGTTTATGAGACTGTAATGATAGAATTAGTGAATAATATGCTAATAAAACACATCTGGTTGAAATGTCATTGAAATTTTGACATTTGAAAACTTTTTATAAGTTCTACATCATGGTTGTTGTTTTTGGTTCTTTCAGGGGCTTTGGGTTTGTTTGTTTTTTTTTAGAACTATTGTTATTTGGAAAAGCTTAGAAATATGTTTATCTTCCTCTCAGATCTTTCAGCTTCAGAGTCCTGGTCCATGGAAAGACTTATGACTACAGAGCATAGAATAATAGAATCAAAGAACTGTAAGACTGGAAGAGATACTGAGAGGTCACCTAGTCCAGTCTCATGCACTCATGGCAAGACAAGTACTATCTAGGTCATCCCTGACAGGTGTTTATCTAACCTGCTCTTAAAAATATCCAATAACGGAAAATCCACAGCTTCCCTAGGCAATTTATTCCAGTGCTTAACCACTCTGACAGTTAGGAGGTTTTTCCTAATGTTCAACCTAAACCACACTTGTTGCAATTTAAGCCAATTGCTCCTTGTCCCATCCTTAGAGGTCAAGGAGAACAAATTTTCTCCCTCCTTCTTACAACAACCTTTTATGTACTGGAAAAGTGTTATCATGTTCCCTCTCAGTCATCTCTTCTCCAGACTAAACTAATAATTTTTTTTTCAATCTTCCAGCATAGGGCATGTTTTCTAGACCTTTAAACATTTTTGTTACTCTTCTCTGGGATTTATCTGATTTGTCTGTATCTTTCTTGAAATATGATGCCAAGAACTGGACTCAATACTCCAGTTAAGGCCTAATCAGGGCGGGGTAGAGCAAAAGAATTACTTCTTCTGCCTTGCTTACAACACTCCTGCGAATACATCCCAGAATGATGTTTGCTCTTTTTTTGGAACAAGTTGACATGTATTTAGCTTGTGATCTACTATGACCCCCAGATCCCTTTCTTCAGTACTCCTTCCTAGGCAGTCATTTCCCATTTTGTACGTGTGTAACTGATTGTTCCTTCCTAAGTGGAGTATTTTGCATTTGTCATTATTGAATTTTATCCTTTTACCTTCAGATCATTTCTCCAGTTTGTTTAGATCATTTTGAATTTTAATCCTAGCCTCCAAAGCACTTGCAACCCCTCCAAGCTTGGTATCATCAGATTTTATAAGTGTACTCTCTATGTCATTATCTAAATCTCTGATGAAGGTATTGAACAGAACCAGACCCAGAACTGACCCCTGTGGGACCCCACTCCAGGCTAATTGTGAACCAATGATAACTGCTCTCTGGGAATGGTTTTCCAACCAGTTATGCACATACCTTATAGTAGTTCCATCTAGGTTGTATTTCTAGATATTTATAAGAAGGTCATGCGAGACAGTATCAAAATCCTTACTAAAGTCAAGATATACCTCATCTACCACTTCCCTCTATCCATAATAATTGTTGCCCTGTCAAAGAAAACTATTGGGTTGGTCTGACACAATTTGTTCTTGAAAAATCCATGCTGACTGTTACTTATCACCCTGTTTTCTTCTAGGGGATTGCAAATTGATTGCTTAATTATTTCCTGCATTATATTTCCAGGTATCGAAATTAAGATGACTGGTTTGTAATTCCCTGGGTTGTCTTTATTTCCATTTTTATAGATTTGCACTATATTTGCCCTCTGGAAACTCTTCCATCTTCCATGACTTTTTAACAGTAATTACTAATGGTTCAGATATCTCCTCAGTCAGATTATTATGCTATACAAAGCACATGGGATCTTTTGTAAGAGGAAGGCTAATACACCATATTTATTAAAAATACGTCAGTTAGTATATGCTTTTCAGCCACACACACACACACACACACACACACACACAAAAGTCCTGCTAGTTGGTGTTTTTATAGTTACCAGTCTGTTGTAGCTCAAGTCAATCTAATGGCCAGTTAGATTGAACACAAGTAAGGAGTTGGCTGTGTCGGTCGCGATCTGATGCTCCGAGGCTCTGCAGGACTGAACCCAGAGTTCCACGGCAAAACACCCCATCTTTATAGTTGTAAATTCCCATTTGAGTCCACACATTTTCTAATGTCATCCTGTAATCATTAGTCCTTAAGTGGTGTTAATCTTGGGGTTTTCCGCTGTCATCATTTGATGGTTATTGTTGGGCTTCCCATCGTTATCTTCTATTTGCTGTTTCACCTTTGAGGATGCTTGACTCACCTCTAAGATAGTCAATGCTGCTTAACATGTTTAGCATCAAATACAATAGATTATTTCTGATTGTCTCCTGGTATTTTCAAGTCTCTTACTCTCTTTCCTGATCATCTGAATATTTGTGATGGCTTTCACACCTATCTTTTCCTGATGCATGCATTTCTCATTCACACAATCTCTTATAAAAACCTTCAAAGGTATACAGACAGCAGTATTTTATATTCAGCAGAATACATTGTAAATCAAGCCTTGCTAAATCTTGTAACTAAAACAATTTACATTGGGGATTCAGGCCCTCAACATTTCTCTAATCTATTTATCTTAGACACAATATAAAATCCTGTCTTTTACTAACTAAACTTTATAATATATACAGGTCTTAACTGTATAATATATACAGGTACTAACTGTAATGCACATTGGAAACAGAATGCCAGTCTTAGACGGTCATTCCTTTCTGTTATTCAAAAAGGGTGTCTGGAAGAATGAAATCAAAGTTTGCATCAATTCTTATAACACTTAGTACAATTATAAAATCCTCCTCCTACAAGCTCCTTGAGTATTCTAGGATGCATTTAATCAGGCCTTGGTGACTTGAACACATCGAACTTGTCTATGTAGTTTGTAACTTGTTTTCCCCTATTTTAGCCTTTGTCCCTATCTCATTTTCATTGGTTTTCACTATGTTAGATGCCCAATTGCTCCTAAACTTTTTGGTGAAAACCAAAACTAAAAAGTCATTTAGCACCTGTGCCATTTCTACTTTTTCTGTTATTGTCCTCCCCTTGACTTAGATAGATAGATAGATATGGGTTTTAGGTGAAGTTGCTGCTTTTAAGATACATAATATGTGCTCCAGGTTCTCTAGCTTTACATATGCGTAATGGGACTTTCAGGAGTATTTAGGGGAGGAGGAAGGTTTAAATGGCGTTGTTGAATGGTACAATATTATTTTGCTCTTCAGGGAATATTCCTTTGAAATATCGTACCGAAGTTACACTAGCTAGAGAAGAATAAAACAGCAACAGAAAAGATGATATGAGTACATCCTGCTAACCCACTTTTGATTGATATACCAAAAAAGGCTGTGAAATTTGGATCTATTTAAAGGCGTATGTTCAACATTCTCATTTATCTCTTTGATTATTCTTTCCTTTGAAACTGTTGTGGTATTGTTGTTGTTATTGTTGTTGCTGTTTGTGATTGAGCTTTGTTATACACTGGAAGCACATGACAGTGAGTTAAGGATGATAATTTGCTGAGCTATAACAAAAAGATCTGTTGTGTATCTTTCTGTTGTTGAGACACCAGTTGTTTGAGTTATGTAAGGTTAAAATACAGCTCTACTTTAAAGAGAGCTATGTAAAAATATTACTTCCATGACTATTATTTGTGCATATTCAGAGTCATAGATACAGACTTCAGTTACCAAAAATGAAATATTTTTTACTTCAGTTAATCTTACATAATACAGTTTAAATAGAACAAGCTGGATTCTGCTCTTCCCTCTGCACATTCATCTGCACATCTACCAATGTGATATATGCCATCATGTGCCAGCAATGCCCCTCTGCCATGTATATTGGCCAAATCGGACAGTTTCTACACAAAAGAATAAATGGACACAAATCTGATATCAGGAATCATAACATTCAAAAACCGGCAGGAGAACACTTCAATCTTCCTGGCCATTCTATTAAAGACTTGAAGTTGTCAATTTTAAAACAGAAAAACTTCCAAAACACACTCCGAGAAGCTGAGGAACTGGAATTAATTTACAGATTGGACACTATCAACCAATGGTTAAACAGAAACTGTGAATGGCTTAGTCATTACACTAATTGAATGTATTTCCGTAGTTAAGTTTCTTTCACAGGTTCTTGTCATTTGTCAGACAAAAATCCACTTGATTTTCACTAAAAAAGTTTTTTTTTCTCCTGCTGATAATGGCCCATCCAAATTAAACAGCCTCTTAGAATTGGTATGGTAATTTCCAACTTTTTCTGCTTTCTGTGTATATAAATGCATCTTACTTCTGTGTGTTCCATTCTGTGCATCTGATGAAGTGGGCTATAGCACACAAAAGCTTGTGCTGAAATAAACTGGTTAGTCTCTAAGGTGCCACAAGTATTCCTCGTTTTCTTTAGTTTCTAGTGAAATTTTACCCTATTTACTATGAATACAATTATATGCATCTTAAACCTTCCTTTGATTATTATTCAAAGCAAAATGTATAATTTCTATCATGTGTAATAGGTGTTATTTGTGCTCAATGATAGACAAAATATCACAAGATGATTTTAAACTTTGTTAAGGTATGATATGTCAAGAAAAGGTTTTTATGGGGGAAAAAATTACCCTCTTAGAAAACAAGGCAAAAATCTCATTAAAAAACAACAACACAGTCACATAGAGGAGAAATTTTACCCTTTCTTATAATGACTGTCAAAGTTACTGGGCAAACTGCTCACCTAACTCTTCCTGATCTCATCAAGTACACATCATCTAGGCTTCAGGCCTCAGACCATTGTTTGCCTCTCAGGGTGGAATCACATGATTCTCTCACTTGCAGACTGGGCCCTAAGTAGCAGTCCCTTGTTTATCAGCAATGATTTACTTCAGCTGATAGCAGGTCTGACTTAGGTCTAGACTCTGCAGTTCCATCCTTCCAGGGATGACAGTGGTAATCAGTGATCAAACAGCCT
This sequence comes from Dermatemys mawii, assembly GCA_007922305.1. Classification (NCBI taxonomy): domain Eukaryota; kingdom Metazoa; phylum Chordata; order Testudines; family Dermatemydidae; genus Dermatemys; species Dermatemys mawii. The sequence goes on from ML677385.1 coordinate 13,137,565, forward strand.
CCTTAAAGCAAAGTGTTATTTATTTAAATCACAAGCATTTCAGAGAAAACATAGTTTAAAAACAATAAAACAGACTGTATGCATATCTAACCCCCCTGCCCCTATCTTACTATTCTTCGGATCTGAAAAAGCCCGCTTGTTTAGACTCTCTCTGTAAAGTCTCTGTATCTGCCTGTCTCCCTACAGAGTTTATGATAACTAACTCACCACCAACACATCCTCCTCACCCTGAAAAAGGCTTTTTAACTCTTTAGTATGGCTTTGATTTGTAGCCTTCCAGCTTTGACAAAATATGTCTTGCATCCTGCTAGAGATTAGAGACAGGACTCTTGAAGCCAGCATTTCATCCCATTGTCTTTCAAGTAAGTGTTGGGGTATCCTTATCTAGATCTACCAATGGGCTTCCTGTTTAGTCTTCCTATAACCCCCTATTAAATTAGGTCAATACATTCATATAGGAGATTGTAATAAGCCTACCACAGTTGTATAGTAACTCCTCACTTAACATAATAGTTATATTCTTGAAAAATGTTACTTTAAGCAAAACAATGTTAATTGAATCCAATTTCATAAGAATTCCAGGGAAAAAAATTTTGCCAGACAAAAGACTATATATATTTTTATATATGTACACATTATAATTTTAAACAAACAATTTAATACTGTACACAGCATTGATGATTGTGATACTTGGTGGAGTCAGAGGATGGAAGAGGGTGGGATATTTCCCAGGGAATGCCTTACCGCTAAATGATGAAATAACCCTTGAGGGCTCAGCTGAGTGCTAACACATTGTTATTAATGTAGCCTCACACTCTACAAGGCAGCACAAATGAAGGGAGGGGAGACAGCATAGCAGAGAGAGACAGAAATATATACCTGGTGTGTGAAAGAGAGACGTGCACTGCCTCTTTAAGTAGATCAGCAAGTTGAGACAAAAGCTGCTGTCAGCAAGCTCCCTCAGTCCTGAGCCCTGTCCTGCCCCCACCCCCACAATGCCTCCACCTGTTTTATGGAGATGGGGGGCAGTAGTGGGAGGCAGGAGCAAGGGGAGAGGGAAACCCTAACAATAGCACACCTCTTTGCGTCCACCCCCTGCAAAGCAAGCAGGAGGCTCCTGGGAGCAACTCCAAGGCAGAAGATTGGAGCAGCACATGGCAGTGGGGGGAGAGACATCTGAACTGCTGGCAATTGATAGCCTGCTAGATGGCTGCCACACAGGGAACTTAGGGGAACTGATGGGGAGCTGCCAATCCATCCTGGTTCCAAGATAGCTCCCCCACCAGATAGCTCCAATGGGCTGCTCTTTCTGCAAGCAGAGGACAAAGCAGGCAGCTGCCAAACAGTGTTATAAGGGAGCATTGCACAACTTTAAATGAGCATCTTCCCTGATTGATCCACAGTGTAACAATGAAACATTAACTGAGAGTGAGGAGTTACTGTACAGCAACTAACTAGACCACTTACAATATTTATACCCATTTTTACATATCAATACTTAGACAGTCGTGTATTAATCAATAACTCCAAATGAACATTCTGAACACTTTTTTAAAAAACATTTTTACTCTTTTAGAGAAGGCAGATTTCTTTTGCACTCTGAAATTGGAGTATTTCCGTTGATGTCACTAGTCTTCACAAAGGGCCAATGAAAGCATATTACTCATCAATTGTGAGGAATACAGAAACTTGTTCACTTGTTTTCCAGTATAACACTTTCAAACTTATAGTCAGATAAACTTTGCTTTGTTTTCCTTCCAGAATACTGAGGGCATTTTGTAATGTGATGGATTGAAGATGTTTCACCTCTTCTTCAGTTTACTGAATTTTCACCCACTGAAGTATTCCAGGGGTATGCAACCAATGGCACGCACCTTTGGCACACAAGCTGATTTTCAATGGCACTCACACTCCCTGGGTCCTGGCCACCAGTCATTTTAATTTAATTTCAATTTTAAGTTAATTTTAAATTAAATATTTTATTTACTTTACATACAATACTAGTTTAGTTCTATATTATAGACTTATAAAAAGAGATCTTCTAAAAACATTAAAATGTATTACTGGCACACGAAACCTTAAATTAGAGCAGGGATCGGCAACATGAGCATGCAGGACCACAGAGTAAGCACCCTTAGCGGACCCCGATGCTTTGTTTACCTGGCGTTTCGCTGACCGCGGCTCCCACTGGCTGCGGTTCACTGTCCTGGTCCAATGGGGGCTGCGGGAAGTAACTCTTCTATACAGTGCAGTGCTGTCGGACCTGACTGACACTAGGCACTGTGAATTTATCAGTTTGCTCTACTCTTTGTGCAAGTATTTGAAAATTGTCACTTTTATCACTATACCTCCTGTTTTGGGCTAAATTCATGCCACCTGTAACTGGTGGTAACTTGAAGTCACCATTGTTAGTTTTCTGATTTTGAAGTAAATGTCATTGCCCTAGAGCTGGGTGAAATTTTGTCTGGAACATTTTTTCTGTGGAAAAATGTAGATTTAGCAATACCCACAATTTTTTTCAAATTCATGTTGGTTTCATTGAATTGTTAGTATGGCATGTAGGTTGGGCAGGGGGAAGGGAAATGCCAAAAAGGTTTTGTTCCAATATGTAACAGGGTGGCTTGTCCATGGGCTGGATAGCTGGGGCTAAGCCATATAAAAAGCCCATATAAAAAAGAGCAGGAAGTTGAAGTAAAGGGGAAACTGTAGCCTATATGATGGTTTTGATTAAGAAATAAGTAGAAGTTAGGTTTTGGGCCTCAATTATCCTCTGTGTAGAGGAGTACGGGAAATTGAAGTTGCAGGTGTGAGAAAAATCAAAGATAAGATAGAGACAGAGTTTAATGGAAAAGTAAGAGTTAGCAAGGACATGACCCAGGGTTATGTTACCATTATGTTTTGATAATGACTGTTTAAGCAAGGTTTTTAATGACTATTTTTTGAGAATTGTGAATGTTCTATTAAAATGCTATCAATAGTGATAGTATGGATATGATAATGGTGCAGATGTTAATTTAAATATAAAGTAAAGATGTTAAGAATTTGGTAGAAATAAAATTATGACAAAGGACAGTTTAGTGTTAATGAGTATTATAATGCCGTATAAAAGGAGTCGTTCTGCTAAATTGCAAGTGAGCTCCAATTAAGCTCTAATCAAAAGGGTACCATGAAGTTTCAGGATTATAAGCCTGTACTTTACACTGTTGTCAGACTGATTTCCTATCAATACATTCATTTCATCTTTGAGGGTGAGTATAATCATCATATTTGTGTAAATGCCTGTTTGCCTAATAAACCATTTTTTCCTTTTAATAAAGTTTGGGTTTATCATTCAAAGTGATGTCTAGTGTTCCTCTACTAAATACACTTTCTGTAACCGACCTGGTTAGTTGACCTGGAGGCTTGAACCTGCAAGCTAAATTAGGTTTTATTGTACCCTTATCTTTAACAATTTCATATGAATTAGGAAAATTTCACCATAAAGGTTGCAAAGTTCAGGAGACTGAGCGACATTAGAGGCACTGCAAGGAACACTGAGTCAACAGGGCCCTGAGTCAACAGCAGGCAAGTTGAAGAAAGCTCTCCAGGTACAGTCACTAGATGTCTCATTTTTATAGGAACAGTCCTGATTTTGGGGTCTTTTTCTTATATAGACTACTATTACCCTCTCCCCCCCACACACACACACTAACCCACACTCGCTTTCCTGATTTTTCACATTTGCTGTCTGATCACCCTATCTCCAGGCAGGAAGGCCTGGGAGATACTGTACAGGCAGGTGGGCTGAAAAAATATGAGAGTTGTTTTGTGTTATTTTGGATTAATCAAGACAGAGAATGAATTTCACTTGGGGCCTACAGTGCCTGTATGAATCAGAGGACTCAATAATTTGAACCCTAAGAAGGGACTGTTTGACCTATTGTTGAACTGAGTGAGTTCTCAAAGGGCCATGGTGAGGGAAAAAACAGAGGTGGGGTGCTGGAGGCAGGAGGCAGGCTTTTTGTTTAGAAATGCCCTTCAATTTTAGCTTGAAGTATTAAATAAACATTAAATACTCGAAATCTAAATGAAATGTTTCATTTCAAGTCAAACAAAATATTGTTTGACCCACTTATACTAGGGTGAATCTATGAATGTTTCTGCTTGTATTATCTACCTATTTTCTGTATTTTAGTTTCCAGAATCTCTGAAAGGAATTAAATGAGTTTAATATGTATAAACATATGAGAACAATATTTATACCCATAAAATTCTACTTTTTTGTTTGAGCACTGAACAACAACAAGACAAAAACTGTGAAGCCAATTTCTATTTTTCTATAGGTAGAACAGGAAGAAAAAGTTTTATAATCTACGGGTCAGACTTTCCATAGCACATTTTTCTGCTTAGAGGTTCATGTATGTGGCTAAACTGGTTCATTTTAAAGGATTCTAAAGGACACTGCAGTTTAGAGATGGTAATAGTCTGATTTTGTTAAAGGGGTTCTACACATTGATGTGCATATATCAAAATCCAGACTGATTTATGTAGGTCGAATAACATTTTCTTAAAATTGCATACAGTGTTTACTTCTTGGATCTAGTGTTTCAAATTTTCTAAAACAAAATAAGAAGGTTCTGAAAAGGCAACCTATTGTCTCAGTAGTAATTTGTACTTACATATTTTTTTTCATTATTAAAGGGGCTTTATAAACCATGAGTAAGAAACAAGCACAACTTGGAATACATAGAAGATAACAGTCAAAATAACAAACAGGTAAAAGCCAGGGTAAAAACTTGACTCCTATACCCGAATGTTTAGAAAAGCCCTGTAAAGAAATGTATTCCATAAATCCATGTGGGAAAGTATAATGTAGTTCAGATAATTAGCTTACTAATAAAATGAACCATGGAACAGTGCATGTTCTATGCCTTTTTGTCATGAGGGCACAAGGAAAGATCAGTGAATACTAATATCTAAAAAAAGTTACTATATTATTATCTGCACATTAGTTTCTGGACATGGAGAGGAAGGAAACTCTCACTTATTACATTTTTTTCTTTCTATGCATGCTAAGAATCTGAATTGTATTCCAGCAGCTCCTGTCTTACACTCTGCTTTAGGGAACTAGAATTTACTCACAATACTTATGCCAAAAGGATAATGAGGAGGTTTGCTGGTTTAATGTTAAAAGAAGAGCTGGACATTTTGCCTTTATTTCCAGAAATATCCTTAGGGGTGGTTTGACTCATCTAATGATCCATGACTTTTATAGGGTATGCACAATTTGGGTCATATGATTTTAAAACTCTCACTATTATAGAAATTCTCAGCTGCTTTGCTATTTCTAGAGCATAGTTTTATTAGTTCTGGTCCAGCTAATCAAAAATAATTACTAACTCTAAAGTAGGAATAATTAATTTGAGCATATTCTGTAGCATCAAACTCCAGTGTTGGTAATCTGATAGGAAATGATCTAAAATATACATATTATTTTGGAAAGATTGTTTTCACTTCACTGCCAGAAATGCTTCTGTACAAATTGCAGTGCTCTAGCAGGTCCCACTTCCCTTACTCATTCATCATTTTCACACACATTAAGGATGAGGAATGGCGATAACCTTCCAACTCAGAAATTTATCTTTTAGCTCTTTTTTTAACAGATTACAAGGCGAAAAGAGACCATTGTGATCATCTTGGCCAAGCTCCTGCACAACACGAGCCAGATGACTGCCCTAAATTAGTGTCTGTTTGATCTAGAACACATCTTTTTAAAAAAATACCCAATCTGGATTTTAATATTTCCGGTGATGGAGAATCCACCACAGCCCTTGGTAAATTGTGCCAGTGTTTAATTACTCTCACTGGTAAAAGTCTGCATCTTATTTCTAGATAAAGATGTCTAACTTCAACTTCCAGCCACTGGCTTTTATTATACTTTCGTCTATTAGATTGAAGAGCTGTCTATAATCAAATTTCTATTCCTCATGCAGGTACTTAATGACTGCGATCAAGTTACAGGTTAATCTTCTCTTTGTTAAGATAAATAAATAATCTGAAGTGGATCAAAGTCACTGTAAAGGCACGTTTTCCAATACTTATGGCTATTCTCTGAACCCTCTCCAATTGTTCAGCTTCCTTGAATTGTTGACACCAGAACTGGACACAGTATTTCAGCAGTTGTCTCATCAGTGTCAAATACAGAAGTAATATGACTTCCCTGTTTCTGTTTGATATTCCCCTGTTTGTACATCCAAGGATTGCAATAAGACATCTGACCACAGCATTACAGTGGGAGTTCGTGTTCAGCTGATTATCAACTATGATCACAAGTCTTCTTCGGTCACAGCTTCTCAGGATAGAATACCATGTAATTATGGCCTACAATCTTTGTTCCTATAAGTCTGACTTTAAATTTGGCTGTATTGAAATATATATTACAGAGATTGTCAACCTTTGTTACATGGCTCGCCAGAGTAAGCCCCCTGATGGGTCGGGCCAGTTTGTTTACCTGCCATGGCCGTAGGTTTGGCCTATCGTAACTCCCACTGACTGCAATTCACCGCTCCAGGTCATTGGGGACTGTGGGAAGCAGCATGGGCTGAGGGATATGCAAAGGGGAATTTGGGGGGCAGCTGCCCCACTCCTAAGACAGATAGGGCCAGGGGAGGCCAGAGAGGCTGCACATGTGGGAAGCCAATCAGTTGAGGGCTTATTGGAAGCCAATCAGAGGCAGTGTTAGAGCCAGCCAATCAGGGCTAGGCTAGGCCCTATAAAAAGGCTGCTTAGGAGAAGAGCAGGCAGTCTGTCTGAGACCTTTGGAGGGGAAGGTCTGTCTCCTGCTTAGCAGACCAGCACCCTGGACAGAGCAGTTCTGGGCAGGCTCAGGGGAGCAGAGATGAATGCTTCAGCCTGACTCCTGCCATACTGTGGGGCCTGACAGAAAGGGCCTGGGGGGGCAAAGGGCCAGAGGGGAAGTGGCCCAGGGACAGGAAGGCAAGGCGAGAGAAAGGAGGGCAGAGAGGCTGCCATCAAAGGGTTTCTGGGTCAGGACCCAGAGTAGAGAGTGGTCCTGGGTCCCCCACTTTGTGCTGCACCAGGCCATGGGCAGTGGCCAAGTCAGGCTGCAACCTGCCCTCTGACACAAGAAGGGCTGGACCTGGGGGTTGTGGCAGGCCGCTGAGGCTGGTGTAAAGACTTCAGTTAGTTCTCCAACTCCCAGAGGGGGTGAGAATGGACTTTGGGGGCACTGCCGGAGGGCAGTGTCCTGAAGAGGACACCACCAAGCCATGAGAGAAGCAGCATGGTCCAGATACCAGCAGAGGGTGAGGGACTGACAGGACACCATCAGCAGAGGGCGCTCCATTTGGATTGCGAGCTAATTCCCGGACTGTCCAGCAGGAGGCGCCATAGTGGTGAGTTGTACCCCGTTACAGAGAACTTAGTGGATGACTGGAGTACCTTGCAGATGGCCAGGAGCAATAGCAGAAGTATCTGGTCCCACTGTTGCAGTTCTTTAGGAAGAAATTTCCTCAGCATTGTCTTGTGCATTCTATTAAAGTGCTCAACGAGCCCATCTGTCAGGAGATGGTATGTGGACATTTGCAACTTCTGAATGCTGAGCAGGGTGCACACTTGATGGAGTAATCTGGATGTGAAATTGGTTCCCTGGTTGGAAAGGAGCTCTCAGGGAAGCCCCACCTGGGCGAAATCCTTCACCAGCTCATCCGCGATTGTGTGGGCACTGATGTTCTGTAGCAGGATGGCCTCAGGGAAATGGGTGCCTTGGATCAAGACAGGGCAACACAGAATCTGAAGCTCAGGCTTCTGGCCCAGGGAAGGGGAGACTGGCACCCCAGGTTAGGGTGGCAAGGGGGATGCAGGACCACCCAATCCACTGAATCATGGCCTAGGGCCCTAGCAGTCAACAGGGATCCATGCCACAACATGCTGATGAGTCTTTTACCCAAGGCCACTTCCACACTCCCCTACTTGGTGTACCTGTTGCCGTGAAGATGGTTCAAGATTGATGGCAGCTCCCAGGAACACGAACAAGTCTTTGAGGGGCTGGTCCATCAGTGGTCCAGGCCAGTTGTCTTCTCCCTCCTGGGTCAGGTCTGACAACGGTCTGGGTGGTCTAGGCCAGTAGTCTGCTTCCTCAAGGTCTGAATCATCTAGCGGCCCTGAATCAGCTAGCGGCCCTGGTGGCCCGGGCCAGTCCGCTGCTTCCCAGCTCGGGAGGCCAGAGGAGGCATCTGTTGTCTCTGGTGGTTGCCTCTCTACTGATCTTTCTGGGCTGCCTTTTATACTTCTTCTCCTCCCACCCACTTCCTGGGGGAGGGGCAACTAGGCCCTGGTTCTGCGCACCAAGGCTCAGTACGGGGACCCTCCCACTCTGGGTCCTCAGGAGGCCACCCCGCCTCACTATAATCTCCATGTAGTCCAGACATTTGAGCTAGGGAGGCACATTGTGGATTACATATAAATCACAATATGCTCTCACTTTCACTCTCGCTCTCAAAATAATATAATTTACAAAGCTCACATCATTTTGAAGTGGGGTTTTGAGGAGGAAGGAATGAAGATGAAGATCTTGTATAGTATTAGGACATATTATCCCTTGTGATGGCGTGTAAACATCATCATGGTTCTGAAAGAGTTAATATGGGCATAGAAGGCCAATTTTGCGACACAACTGCACCTGTTTTGTGGGTCGCGCTTAGCTGAAAACAAAACCTAAGAAGGGAAGGAACTGAGTGCTAACTATAAAGGAGTGAAATACAGATTAGAAGCAGGCTGCAGAAAGAAACTCTGAGACTAAAGAATAGAGAGACAAGGCAGATCAAGGAGGAGAGCTGGCCCTGGATCCTCTCTCAAGCAGTGAAGACTGGTGGGAGGCCAGGATTGACATGAAGCAGCCACTAGGAGAGAGCAAGCCCTAGTGCTGAGACCTCATAATAAGATCTGTACTTCCAGGGAGAGTGCTCAGGGAAATGTTCAGTTGAGGAACTGAGATGAATTAAAGATCAAGCCTAAGAACATCAGAAATAGAATTGAACATATGTATATTTTAGTTTGGCAATTTGTTCAGCGTAAAGCCTTGTGAGTCCTGGCCCTGAGAGAAGAGTGAACATAGAGAGGATGGGTAAGAGGCCTGGTGAACGGCTATGGTAGGACAACATCTAGAGAAGCAGCAGCAAGGTGTCTGAAGGAGCACATATTGGCTGCTGGTTATAGGAACCCTGGCCTGGAACTCAGTGAGTTGGAGGACCAGTGGAGCCAGTGGAGAAGATTCCCTGAGGCCTGGAGATAGGGATAAGAATGACAGAGCCCTGAAAGAAGTTTGTACTTATCCCAGAATTGAAGGTGGCAGACTGGATGGAGAGATCAGACATTTGTTTCTGTTGGACCTTCTGTTGTCCAGGAAGGGATGAAAATAAATGTGACCTGGCTGGAGGACAAACTTGTGAGAAAAGAGACCACTGGAGAAGAAACTTGCTACTCCAGCCAATCATGACACTATGGTTACACTCAATTTTTAACACACAGGTATATCTCCTCAAGCTGGGACTCACACCCACAACTGGAAGTGTGGAAATACCATTTATACACTAATAAAGGATTATTAGGAGATTTCAGAGAAACTAAATGGCTTTTTTTTTTTGCTTCATTCTTCATCACAATGCTATTCGGAAGACAACTACCTGATCCCCAATTTGGTACTAATGATGAGGCAGTCAGGGGCTGAGATGTCAAGAGAAGATGTGCTGAATCAGACTGATAAACTGTAGTGTCTGATTTTGGTGATTTGTTATTGTCATCCTGTAGTTCTGAAGGAACTTAACAGTGATGTGGGTGAGTCGGCAAAAAAATTTACCATAATGCAAAATTAGCTACTATTGAGGAGATGACAAATGTTCCAATCTTAATAGAAAAGGCATTGGGTTGATCCGGATTTAGAGACCTTATTTTAATACTAGATAATGAAAAACATTGCTAAGGATAAATCAAAGGAAACTCTGCTCCTCTTGTCTACTAGAATGCTATGATTGTGACAAAAACTAATGAATCAAAAGGGACTGGAAGATTTAATTTATTTGGACTTTCATAAAGCCCTTAACAAAGCTCTTAATGAGAGCTAATAAGAAAGTGTAGGGGAGAAGTAAAGTACTGCCATGGATTTAAACCTGGATAACAGACAGAAAACAGAGTAGAAAAATGATCTATTTTCAACTTGGCAAAATGTCAAGAGTCAAGTGGCAACATTTTCAGAGGATACAAAACTATTTAGGTTAGTTGAGATACAGAAGACTGTGAGGAACAAAAAAGTACAAGGTAATGTATATTTAAAATATTAAAACAAAAATATCTGGGTTCTAAACTAATTCTGATTCCTCAAGGGAAAAACATAGGTGTCAATATGAACATATTCATAAGCTATGAAATCATAGCTTATTCTGAACTATATAGTAGTGACCTGAGTTTGTGACAGGATGCTAGATTAGATGGACCATTGGTATGACATTTTCTATGGGCTAAAAGACTTTTTGGTGTAACTCCAGTGACATCTGTGGAGTTATACCCAAAGAGAACACAGCATGATAGTCCTGAGTACTACTATAACATTTCAGATTTAAAACTCTCTAAGAAAGAAAAAGATAATCGGTCAAAAATATTTTACCTCCAAGAGTAATTTTCAATAGCACAAGAGATTGCTTACTACCTCCCACCTATTTGTGGATATCTCAACACTGTATTTCTGGATGAGCTTCCTTTCCTCCTCCCCCCATTAACTTTTGCCACATACATTTGCGTCTTTATGAAATGGATACACACTGGTGTGAATACAGAGTCAAAGTAAACACACCCGTATGCACAAACACACCTGTCTTTTCTGAGCTAGTAAAAATGTGTAAAATATACCATATGGCTGATGAAAAAACAATATTGTGTGCTTAATTTAGCATGTGTTTAGACAGTTAATTGTTTGGGCATGAAAATGTGCATGTTCAAAGAAGTGAAACTGACTCATGCAAACTTTTTATTCTAATTATAATGGCTATTCTTTGTTCCTAAGCACTGACAAATAAAATCACTGAATCTGATTCCATAATAAAATACCAAGTCAGACATTGACACATTTCATTGCTATTTGAAGATAAAGAAATCTTGCTAGATACCAGCGTAACATACTGTAGCCCATTTCCTCAATGTATGTGGGCAGACTGAAACAATCTGCGACAATTTGTGAATGAATCATACTATACTTCTTAGAACCTGACAAAAGCAGGGTTCTGTATTTGGTATGGAATATAATTTGCATATTGAGGAAGTGGAATGTTCGGTTATTCCTGAAGTTCAATTCACAATCATGAATCATCACATCGTGTGGTGTGTCTGGGATGGAAGCTGGTGGCATGAAGGTAGGCGTAGCTGTTGGTAGGTTTTCGGTATAGGGTGGTGTTCATTCACCTGCACATCTACCAATGTAATATATGTACTACAGGGAGTAATTGTAATATGTAATACAGGGAGTAATTGTAATATGTAATACAGAGAGTAATATGTATTACAGGGAGTAGCTGTCTGACTAGCTAATAGGATGGCAGAAAACCAAGAAAGGAGAGTGGTTTGATTCTGTTCTAAAGTTTCAGTGGAATTGTTGCATTTCTATGGGACATTTTGATTCTGTCAAAGCAGTACCTTTCTGGCGGGGAAACTGTTTTGTCAGAATTGTTTGGACCAGCTCTCCCTGTAGTGTTTGTTTCTAGATGTATGACCTTGTATATGGCTATTAAAATGCATATTGCTCAAATGAGCCCAGCTTCTGTAGTGATCCAGCTCTATTTCTATAACTGACCTGTCCCGATCATTACTAACTGATCATTACTAACTGTTCTGAAAATTTTTCCGGGAATTATTTTATATTTTCTTCCAGATGTTGAAGAGTATTGTGCCAATAACAGACTAGAAACACCTCCAAAGGAGGATGGTTCCACATTTACTGTTGCTTTTTGAGATCTATTGGTTAATCAGTTTTTAATCTATTTAATATGGGCTTCATTGACAGTGGATAGTGCATCTTTTTTTTTAATTAAAACCTTCCTATATCAAAATTAGTATGATTTTAATCTGGGATGAATGTCAGACTAAATGGCCTATCATTTATGACCCAAGTCATCCCACTTATGATCTTTAAATATTGACACTACTTTAGCTTTTCTCCAGTTCTCTGGAATTTCTCCAGTGTTCTAAGATTTGTTAAAAATTAATAACCATGTTTCAGAGATCTATTTTAATGTGTTTGGTTGCAAGTTATCTGGGCCTGCTGATTAAAAAGTATTTGATTTCAATAGTTCCTTTTTTACAACTTCCATAGTTACGGATGCACTAGAAAGTATTTCACTATCAATTTAAAATATTGATTTAAAATATATCACCCTGTATCCTTCCAAATTCAGAAGATAAACAAAGATGATTTGAAGTTCTTGGTTTCCCTTTGAGAGAATTTTGTACATTAATTTTTTTGTTTGTTTGTTTTTCATTTCTATTCTTTATTATTAGAGCAGGCTGGATTTTTTTTTTTCACATTTCAGCAGAAACTCCAAGGTTGGGAGCGTACAGAAAATATTGACAATTTTTTGATAAAAGCAAAAAGCAAATTTAGAAAACTCACTATTTCTCTCTCTATTCCTTGGCCAGAACAACTTATTAACTATTTGTTAATGCTGACAGTGCCTTTGGCATTGTACAAGATAGATTGGAACAGGCACTGTACATGTAAAACAGATAAAGAAAATCAGTTTCACTTGGGACAGCCAGATGGGGGTGTTGATTCTTTTTTTCATGCTTCTCTTGTAGGCATAATATCACTGTATTACCATTAAGGACATTAACTGAGACCAACTGTGTTTGAATCAAGGCTTATGCCAAGAGTCATCTGTTTTAAGTCCACACTATGAATATAATGGTTCTCGTAAAAGGAGAAGATGGAGATTTCTTCACTGTGACATCAAGAATTCAACTTGCTCTTCTAGAAGAATGTGCAGGTGGGTATTCCCACTGTAAACTCATAACCCTAATACAAGTGCATATGGGAGGGAAGGATTAGCCCTAAATGTAAACACAGAAAAGTTTTAGGAAGGTGGTGTTGCGGAAAGTCACATACAGTATCTGGTTTATAGTGAGAAAACATAGGTTACTGGTAAAAACTACCCTCTGTACTGACTTCAATAAAAGTTTGGTAAAGAGTACCAGAGAAAATGATGAGAAAGATTCAAAATTTAAATTAAAATATCTGTGCCTCTACTTGTAATGAGGATTTGTGCTTCAATGGAAGTTTTCTCATTGACATCAACCCAATATAGCTAAAGTTCTGTGTAATATGGTAACTATTTCCTTTAAGGATTATGTTGAGTGGATGAAGGCCTATGGAAGAGCAAAGACAGGTATTGAGAGAGAGGAAGATGGTCCTGGGGGACACAGTTAATGATGGAGAAGACCCATGCTGCTATTGTATGTTCCCCTCTTTCCCAGCCAACTGGCTCAAGCCCTGGGAAGGAGGACACCATATATGTCCTCTCATAACATAAGGGCACACCATCAGAGGAAGGATATTAGCTGATCTCTCCCAGGCCTGGAGAGAAAGGACTAATTAAAGAGGGGTCAACTAGGAGAAGTTGTTTTAAGGCTGCAGCTGGTCTCAGTCAGCATAGCCCCAAGAAGGAGAGTTACCTAACATTGGAAGATCTACAGTGCCTACCCTTTACTCGCAGCAAGAGTTTGATTAAGATCAGATTCTATGGAGACTTAACTTCCACTGTGAGAGAGTGGCATATGGGGATCAAAATGCTGATGGCTAGAGCCAATCCAAATTTGTGTCACAACATTTTTTAAAACCAAAAATTGCTTTTTCTAAAAAACAAAACAAAAAACCCACAAATATTCCATGAAACGTTTTTAACATTATCAAAATTTTAAATGTTTCTCATCATTTTCTCTGGTACTCTTTATCAAACTTTTATTGAAGTCAGTATAGAGGGTAGTTTTTACCAATAACCTACATTTTCTCACTATAAATCAGGTTTTTGGAAAACAAAACATTTTGAAAATGATTTCGATAAAAAATGTTGATACAAATTCCTGAAAAAAAAAAAGATTGGGTAAATATAAAATGGATCCAGTTCAAAACCTACAAAAGAGAAGTCATGTGTTGTTTTTTTCAAAATCACTTTCCCCTTTTCCATTGCTGACATTAGTGTGAGAAACAAACAGCATGCCTTTGTTTACTGATTTATTCCACCCCTCAATATACCACACACACACACACACACACACACACACACACACACACACACTTGGTTACAAGCACATTTGTATAATCTTTACCCCAATCACAAAGCCGAGTATAAATATTTGCCTAAATCTTGAACTAACCATGACTAGCAACTCAAATCAGTTTTATGTGCATAATACTGCAGTATTTACTCAGTCAATAATAAAACGAGGAATACTTGTAGCACTTTAGAGGCTAACCAGTTTATTTCAGCATAAGCTTTCGTGGGCTATAGCCCACTTCATCGGATGCATACTATTATATGTGAGCATGCCCAGTTTCTATAAAAGTAGCCTACATCTTTTCTCATGTGTGCTTGCCCGGTATTACTGAGCATGCTCACTAGACTTGCCAGGCATGGAACAGCCTGTGCTCTCACTTTTCCTGCAACTCTGGACTTGTGACAGACACCCTCCTTCTGACAAGTGCTCCTCCATCTCTTTCTGACAGGTGTCATTGGTTTTAAAAAATCAAAATTCCAAACAAAACAACTGGATGTCAAAGCAGGATACGCACCAAGAGTGTCTGTCTTGGTTCAATCCCCAGCAGCACCATGATGCTGACAAATCATGTTCCTCTGCACAATCTCCAGCGGCAGGATCCAGAAATCTCCTATTCTTGTGTACGAAGAATTGATGGACATGGCCCACACAGTGCAAACCATGCATAGAGTCACTTCCATAAATACAATATGCATGGTTAATTACTTGCTGCTTATTTCATTTTTTACAGAACATTACATATATAAATTGCTAGCTGAGGCGTATACTTCTTCCAAGTTGAGGTATGCAAAAGCCTAGATTTTTTTAAAAAAATAGATTGTTCTTGTTCCTCATTAAATAACTTCAGTCACACTTGATCAGAAGTTCATATTAGCAAAATATGTGTTCTCTCTTGTTCAGTTGATAGGCATGGATATCAGAGACATAAAGCGTAAGTGCATTTTGTGCAAAGCTATTGCTAAATAAGGATGTTTAATAGAATATGTCTTGGTGGTGTTGTAACCAACAACCTTTCCTGCTGTATGAAGTTAATGTGGTTATGTCTCTGGTGGTAATAAAGCTACACGGTGCCTATGTTACCTTGACAATGCAGCTTTTATCTCTGCAGTCTAAAGGTCACAGAAAATGACATTTCAGTTCATCAAATAAAAAATCCCTGCTCCCTAGGGCAGAGTTTATAGCGAGTAGGCCAGTATCTGATATGCAGTGGATAATAATCAAAATTAGTATAGGAGTTTGAAAAATTACAGGTTACTTATAACTGTTAATTGTAGGGTTTTGTGCCTCTTTGTTTTAATTACAGAATCTACATAAGAACCATTTATTAACTTCATTCAATATCAATCCATGAACACACAGATTACATGTTTTTTGTTGTTAAATCTGGTTGAACTACGTAAGGAGTATGTTCCAGTAGTGTGTCACTGAAAAAGAGGGGGTGGATGCCTAAAACATGACATTCTTTTACTAGGGGAATTTTTCTTCTTGCATTAAGTGGTGCCTTGATCTTCCAAAACCATGAATACACGTTTGATATTGAGGGTATAGGCCAACTACTATATAGGTCCCTGAAGGCTCGTTCACTGGTTCAGTTGCTAGGAATTAGGTAACAATTGTATGTTCTTAAATGTTTTTCAACATTTTTAGAATGTCACTGCTTTAGTTTAGAGAGAAGCCAAGCTATTTTACACTTTTTTTCAGCTCTTGGAACTCGAACCAAAGAGATGCTAAATGCTCACAACTACCACTGAAATCTATGTATTCACCAGCCAATAGGCATGTGCTTGAGTAATAATGATTATACATAGCTCTTATATAGCATTTTTCCATCTGTGGATTAGAAAATCTTTACATTTTACTCGTGGTAAAATTGAGCCATTGAGATGTGAAATGTCCTGCTCGAGATCGCTTTTAAGGCCAGTAGCTGAGTTGGGAATGAAACCAAAGCTTTTCCAGAATCCAATTTCAGCCCCCTGTCCAATGGATTACATAGTTCCCCTCACCTTATACTGTTATGTTCCCTTACTTATTTTTATGACGTGTCAAAATATAAAATTAAATATACATGCAGCATATTTGCCTGATTATTAGCCAGATTGTGCCACCCTTACATTAAATAATATCTTCCTCCGGGAGCCGTCCCATTGATTATAAATGGGACACTTACAGGGTTATAAAATGTGACATCTTTTGGGTCAGGCACTACCTAATGTGAGCAAGGGCTTGTCTTCATTTCAAACTTAACCTGAATTATAACTAGAAAGTTGCCACTTAGTTGACACACACAAACTCTCAATGCAAGCGTAGTGGTGCTTTGAGAAACAACATGGACAAAGCCACTCTAGTGTTAATTTGCAGTGTGGCTATTCTCGCTGAAGCTAGGCTAGCTCCAAAGAAGTAACGTGCTTGTAGATATTCAAGTTAACTATGAAGTGTAGATAAATCATATGATTGGCAGACTCTGTCTCTAAATTAAGGTTTTACTTTATGCAAGCTTGTTTCACTCAAAACCATTTCCATAAATAACCGAATACCAACTTTACAGAGAAGAAATTTTAATAGGTTTACCTGACTAAAACAATGTTTATGGGAAACTGGAGTTCAGTAAATCTGCATTTTGTATTTCTAACTGTAAAACAATATACCCAATTATTTCATGATTCTAAAAACAGCATGTCAACGGTTTGAAAAGAATATCAGAAAGGTAATTATTAGAACTGGGGAAATAATGCAAAACTTCCAGCAGGAATGTGTTAGACATTTTAAATGAATAACAAGCCTGGATACAGTTATATCTTTTGTGTTCACTTTCTGCAAACATTTGTGAAACTGAAAGTAACTGGCACAACTATTCCCAGAAAATAAACATTAAACTCACACATGCAAGTATTTTCTCCAGAAGTGTCTGTTAACACATCTAATAAGGGAACAGATATAAATTATTAGTCTGTTCATAAGTAAACATCCTGGGTTGATTTTAATTTTCAAATCCAAAAAGTGAAAAAACCACACTTTCAAACAAGTCTATGCAAGAAAGCTAAAATACACTTGTAGATATTCCGGAGTAAGCAGAAAATGTGGGTAAATTTATTTGGGAATCACCCATTGAATCAATGGCAGAGCTTCCATTCAGGATCAGGACCCAAATGCATTTTCCATTCTCAGAAGAATGGTTCATTTGGAGTCTCCATTGAACTTATGGCTTTGGTTGCTATTGTTTGATGCAATAGGGTGTGTTAGAACATAGATATGCAGGCCTGCCTGTAAAGACCTATACGTTATGAAGTTACGTGTATTTTTAATCACTTAGCTAGTTATGGAGGTATAAAACAAAGAATCAAAATCAAGACAAGTCTGTCTGTCTATGGACCTTCTTTCACTAGGATAATCTGAGGCTTTTTTCTTAAACTAAGCAACAGGGGCAGCCATAAACTGGGAAGTGAATGGTCACATCTTCACATTCCAAACCACTCACATTGAAATAAGGGACTGGGCTGTGAGGAACACAATTCTGTCCTGATAGTGCCCATCACCACCACATAAAGAAAGAGATCTTAAGATGGTTAAAGAAAAGGTAGTTCGATAGCATTCTGTCTGGCAAGAAATCACTTATCAATGGTTGTGGCTGTGAAACCCTCATTTCTGTATTGTTTTATCTTTATGCCCCCCACTTTTCTATTGTTAATCTGTCTTATTCGCTAATTGTTTCTGCCTGCTGTATAATTAATTTTGTGAAGTGTAAGTTAATTAGGGTAGTGGGGTATAACTGGTTAGAGAATTATATTACAATATGTTAGGATTGGTTAGATAGATTCCAGAAAAATGATTGGTTAAAGTATAGCTGAAAATATTACTATATTAACTGGGGTAAAACAGGAGGTAGGTAGGGAAACTGGAATCATGCTTGCTGGAAATTAACCTCAATAAACATCACATTGTCTGCAGTTCAGACTTCTGGTCTTTTGTTACTTATGTGACAAGAACCAGGGAAGTGGGAAGGAAAGTCCTCTAACAGGGTGTGCCAATCCAAAGAGCACAGCACATGATGCTAAGCAGCGGGAAATAATTATCAAAATGTTGTTTGAATTGAAGGTGGGAGTTGGGAAAATGGGGGTGGGAATTGTAATTAAACTTCTAGTGGAGACCAGCCCCTTCTATGGATACTGCTGAACAATTGTGCAAAAATCCTCCAGAAGAGAACTTTTTTTTTTGCCTTTGGAATGCACCAATATGCAAGTATTTAAAACTAAAAAATATAACCTAGAGGAAGATATCACCGTAAATGCTTTATCCATCTCCTGTTACAAATAACTCAATTC
Source organism: Dermatemys mawii (assembly GCA_007922305.1). Taxonomy (NCBI): domain Eukaryota; kingdom Metazoa; phylum Chordata; order Testudines; family Dermatemydidae; genus Dermatemys; species Dermatemys mawii. The sequence continues at coordinate 13,156,200 of ML677385.1, forward strand.
AAACACTGGCAAAAGGATTATTTCAGACAGTAGCAGGCATTTGCCATTACCTAAATATATCAGATTAAGAGGTTCACTTTAAAAGCATTTTAATGAAATTCATATTAGTTTTCCAAATGATCAATATCAGCAAACAATATGACACAATTGGATTTTGTTATATTCTGGGATCAAATATGTATGCTTCATGGTTTTGACAACTGTATACCAGCAGGAAATAAACACAGATTTTGCTACTATCTGGTTATATTACTGAAGTATGTAGGTTTTAAATACATTGTATGAGAAGTCTGATATATCATACTGACACAGAAATTACAAGGTTCCCTAAATAATATCTCTTATTATTTGTTTTCTGTGTATTGTGCCTTTTAACTAGAGAGGAGTCCTACTTCTGCAGCAGAGGAAACTACCATATTCTTGGTGGTTGGAAAAGAAATCACACAAGATTTTGTCATTGTGACTCATTAATAGTTACAAAATCAACTTTTTGATGTCTTTGATGACCGAAGGCCAGGTAAATCACCTGATGATCTGGCCCTCTGAATTCTCTACCTCAGATACAAAGGTTCAAAAATGTTTTTCAACCTAAAACTAATAAAAGCATTATGGCCCCCTCTTTATTTAGCAATTTTTATATGTTTGCTTCAATGTAAAACCTCTGGACACTTATGCACATGCTTAACTGTAAGCATGTGAATATCCCCATGAAGTCAGTGAGACTACTCACATGCTTCATTTTGAGTGCATGTGTAATCATCTGCAGGAACAGTGACTAGTACTTCATTCCAAATCTTAATTAGATGAGATTGTGAATAGATGCCTTACATTTTTCTATTTCTTTTAGCATCTCAATATTAATGTTCTCAAATCTTTCACTTGATCTTTAAGTTATTATGTTTCTATTACTACATCATCCTGACTGTATTTTTTTTTTCCTGCCTTGAATATATGGATTCTCTTCTACCTCAGGACACATCACATACTTCCAGTGCAGTTGCAGTCTCATTATTATTGTCATCAGCATTATTAATGGATTAACTATCATTTTCATCACAAAAAACAAGTTCATTATCTGATAAGACAAACATTTCTTCTGATACATCAAGAGGTATTTGATTTGCCTTATTTATATTCTCAGTAGGTCTCTCTCCCTCACTTTCTGGATGAGAATTATCCTTCCATAAGTAAATTGTCATTCTACTCATTACTCCATTCTGACTGAGGGTTGTTTTTTTTCTCCTTTGCAACATGGGATCCTTATTTGTTTTTTGCCTTCCTTCACTTAATTGGTTTGTGACTCCTGAGATACACTAGTTGTTCCATCCTTGAATATTTAAAGCAGGTTCTATTTTTTTATATTAAGTTCATGTGTAGCAATAATTTAAATAGAAAAAAAACCCCTAATTCTATAATTATTGTTTAAAAAGAAATAGATGAATTAATTTAAATATATATTTATTTGCTGAAATTATTTAATATTGCAGATGAGGTTCTGTATCCATATTAACTCCATAACAGACCCCAGTTGTGGAATTCATGCTAATCATGACTTTAATGGAGCAATTTTTTTGTATTTGTTCTTGGGTTTCATTTCAAAAGCTGGGAAGGATTTTGTTGTCATTGTTTTTGTTGTTCTTGTTGATCTAACATTTGAAATCACTTCTATTAAAATTATGCCATTGAATCTAGTGTCAGCATTTAATTAACTGACATTTATTTGCCATCCTTTTAAAAGATATGGAGCACATTTAAAATATAATAGATCATATGTTTTCTTAGAGACGTGCTGTTCAGTTCTTCAGAGCTGGAAAAAACTGCAGCCAACCATAGTAAGTGATAATGGGAGAAGAGGAGAAGAGCACATATTACTCAATCATCACATACCAGAGTCCCATGTTGCCGCTAAAATAACAAAGGAGGATGTGAACAGGCCACTGAAGGAGGAATGAGGACTGTTGTTCTATACTTCATATTCTCCCTAGCATGAAAACATGGTGTACAATATTTCTGAAATACGTATTACTTTTCAATTTGGAACACAGTCTCTGACTGTCCTGCTACTGCAGAGAGCAAGGCAAAAACATAATGCACTATTTCAAAGTCAGTTGCTCTGCCAATATGTTCTTCTCTGGTCAACCCAGGTCCTGATTATTAAAGTCAGAAGAGTCCTATACATTTAGGCATACAAAGGGTAGAGCAAAATAACATTCATTTTCCTTTCTTAAGAAATCATTCTGAATGTCTAATAGTATGTTACATTAGCATCCAAATATGCTGGCTACTGTAGAGATATATAGGGGGACAAAGTCCTTCTTGAGGAGATTGCGATTTAAAACAACCAAAAATAGATGTGCGTGTGTGTGTGTGTGTGTGTGTTTAGTTGTAAGTGAAAACAGAAACAGAAGCTCAGAGAATATGTTATTGTCACAGCTTGCTGCAACAAAAAAGAGACATTTAAGAGGGAAGGAGAGTTGGAGGAAGATTCAAACCAAAGCTCTGCTAAGTGAATACTTCCAAACTTTGTAAAGTTACAATCCAGATCCAAACATTGCAGGTCAGTGCCATATCTCAGAAGAAAAATCTGGAGACTGAGAAGCAACAGCAGACATAAGAGGAACATTTATTTTCTCTGTACTTTAACTACAGTGAAGGCAAAAACAGGGGTGGCAGAACCCATTGGAGCAGTGGTTATGTATGATGCATGTCCAAGGGCTTGAACCCAACTATAGATTAGGAAGAAGTAAGAACTATACTTCAGCCACAGACAATATCGTGACAGATGACAAATTAGAAATGTTGTTGTTATGATATTTATCCCTGATCCATTCACTGCAGCTGCTTTTTAAAAATGATTAAGAAAAAAATTTAAACTGAAGTGTAGAATAAACCAGGTGAAAATAATGGTATTAATTGGATTAAATCCATGAACACTATGATCGGGAGTATGCCAATTTTATTCACATTGGTAATGCCATCTTTCTCAAATAGTCCCTGTGCTGGGTTAGTCTGACATGCTCTCTCTTACCCAGTCAATTACATTAGAAGTGTTACTTTTTACAGATCTATTTATCTGGCTCCTTTGGGACTCCAGGATGCCCTGAAATGACTTCTGATCTGGCCAGGAGGTGGTGATCATAATGACATCCAGCTACCTTTGGTCGCTGCTGCATCACAGAAACTATAACTTGCATCAGTAACAAATCCTTGGTGAGAGGATTTAATCGGGACCATTTTTCTTCTCTTGGACTATTTTTAAAGTCTCTTTGTCTGGAGGATTTCCTTGTGCTTTCATCTTTCTGCAAATATCCTGTTTCCAAAATATCAGGTTGAAGTTAGCTTATGTGCTTTTTGCTAATCCATTTTCTGGGTGAGAATCCAGCATGCTTTCTCTATGCATATAGAAACCTCTTAACCTAGGCATAAAGTTCCTGGCAACCACTCTTCAGAGAGGGGATAGAAAGAATAAGGTCCTGCTCCTCCTGACTCTTTAGTGTAAACTTTGCAGTCTCCATTTCTTAGAATGGATTACACTTCCAGGAAGTCTTTTTACCCAGGATCATTCTGTTCTCTTTGATAATTCTGCATGAAAGTGCTGCTTGTTGTTTCCAGTTCAGTCACCCTGATTTCTGCTAGATTAGATCTATCACCCAGCCTCAGAATACTTGATGAGTTATCTGTTTTTAATTTGACACCACTTACACAGCATAAAGAGCCTGCCTGCATGCTCAGAATTAACATAGGTGCTATGCCTTGCCAAATGCTGCTCAGAGCTCTGAAAACTGTGTGTGCCATGGAGGAAGAGGAGGGAGATAGACTGCTTTGGCATCAGTTTGCTAGTCTTCTGATATTTCCCTACATTTTGCATCATGCTTCTGGGATGGTTAAGAGACATGACAACTTAATCTGATGTCCAGTATTTGTCATTTTCAAGGCAACTTTGTTCAGATGCCTGAAAAATCCCTCCAGTTATCATTGTTTGTTTTACAGTAGTTTCTTGGGACCCAGTCATTGACCAGAATCCCTTTGTGCTAGGTACAAAGACAGAACAAAAAGACAGTCCCTGACCCAAGGAGTTTATCAAGCTGTCAGCAAGTCCCACCTCCCCAAGCTAAAACTTTTGCTTACTTCAGCTGTTTTCTTTTCTTAAAGTTTTGTTAATCCATTGCATTGTGACATAATGCACAAAATGCAATAGCAAAGACATAGACAAAGAATACACTACACATTATAGGTCGTCCTTAAGAGCCTAAATGTTGAAGTTGGGAGTGGCAGAAATAAATAAATATATATACATACATAGTTTCTTCTTTAAAACTAAAACACACAGGAAAGGGTGGGAGTCACCAGAGTTTCATGGGGAGGGCAGGTGGCAGGGACATGTTTGGATTTTCTCTTTAAATGAGGGTGCTGTAGAAACTGGTATCCCCAAGTGATTCTTACACTTTCTCAAAAATATGTTTAAGAGAAAAAGAAAAAAAACCTCAGCAAATGTTAATGAGGGAGCTACTTCTGGCACTATTTCCAAAAAAAATCAGTTCTAACTCTAGAAATCATCTGAGTTCATCACTAGTCATAACTTTTTATTGGATGGTATTTACAGCTACTTTGAGTTACTCATCAGAAAGTATAATCTGCATTTAGACATATTCCTATGGAAACAATCAACTAGGCCTGTCAGTCAGAGTGACAACTCCACAGTTACAGTTTAAGAGTCACACTGGGGAAGGAATTAGAAAAGGAATGAAATGTACTGTTCTCTGAGTGTGGGAGTGTTATAGTTTGACTGCTCAACTGCTAACCCACATAATTCTTTTCTAACACATAAACTCTAGACTCAGCTGTTTTTAGTCTACTCTCGTTTTTTTTTAGAAAAATAAGCCCTGAAATGTTAACTACAGTAACTTAGGATCTGATTTCAAAGGGGGGCATCAAATCCATTTTGTGGGAATGAATAATTGTGTGGTCAATAGAAGCTCCTTAGACATCTATCTTCCCATTTTTTTTTAAAAAAAAATTGTACACTAACCACTACTGGACATCAGTTTCAGCTGCAAATCTGTGCCTCAGAAATTATGCCATGTCTGTAAAAGAAGGCCCACAGAGTGAAATTTTCTTCACTGGAATGAGTCTGAGCAATAAGGACATATGCATGTGATTTTTTTTTGGGGGGGGGGGGGCAAATTGGGGAGGAACAATCCACATGGGCACACACTCCCTGCAGCAGCAACCACAGCTGGAACAGTCTCTAATAGTTTCTCTATTGCACTTGCCTGGAGTTTTAAGTCTGCAAGATCCATGTAATCATAGAATCATAGAATATCAGGGTTGGAAGGGACCTCAGGAGGTCATTTAGTCCAACATCCTGCTCAAAGCAGGACCAATCCCCAATAAAGTCATCCCAGCCAGGGCTTTGTCAAGCCTCCTCGAAGGAAGGAAATTCCACCACCTCCCTAGGTATCATGACCAACCCCAGCTCATCCTCCACACATTTATTTGTGTCAGTCTGTGTAGGACAGACTCAAAGGCATCACCTTTAGAAAATAGGTGAGGTAGTGTCTGTTCACTCATGCCACCGAAAAGTCCCTTCTCCCCACACTGCAGCCTGGCCAGAGGGCAAAAGAAGTACAGGCCAGAGAAAGTCTTGACATCTTAAACGTGCAATCTTGCCTTACAGTATTATTCACTAATATATGCTACTAGTCTCCAAAGGGAAATGGAAAGTGAGAACAAATGAAAATATTAAATATTCCCTACATAGAAAGTTCCTCAACTATGGCCAAAGAACACACAGTACAGGATTGTTGGCTGGGTGTGGGAGCGTGCAAAAAGTTATCAGAAAGTTCTCATTTGTAATTTCTTGGCCCTGAGATAGATCTTTGTTGTTGTCTTATGAGCCTGGAGGCTACTCTAGCATACATTTGCCACTCAGAATTTCATGAAATTGATAATAGCTGTGATAAATATAGCGTGTTCCTGCAATATCTTTGAGAGATATTACTTTATTAAGTTTGTGTATCATTGTGGGATGGGAATTGTATGTTCTTCCATGGAAAAGCTGGGCCACACCCCTTCCAGGAACTAAGAACAGTGTGGGATGACTAAATAAATTCACTCAGGTTGCAACACTTCCAGAAAGATAATGCTTCTTTAGTAGGCTGCCTTTACCAGTTCAGACTAGATTATCCAGAGACCAAGAGGTAAAGAAACAGTCTGAATTTAAACTGACTCAAGGCCTTCATTCTGATCTGGCAAATTGCCAGGATGTTCTGTCCAAGGGGAGGGCCCTAATTCGTAGGAAAGGGTTGGAAGGATTGATATCTGCTAGACAGCACTGTGGAGACATCGGGGTGATCTCTGGTAAGCTTCTTACCATACACGTAGTTTCTTTTATTATTTTCAATATGTCTTCTCTACGGTGATTTTACCTTAAGAATAAATGTGCTTGCTTAATAAGAATTGATTTGTTCATAGCCTTTCAAGAGAAAGCAAAGAATAGATTGGGGTTCCCAAACTTGGTTCATGGCTTGTTCAGGGGCCATGAGATGCTTTGTTTACCTGAGTGTCCACAGGTACAGCCGCTCATAGCTCCCTATGGCTGTGATTAGCAGCTCACCAGGGATTGATCCTAAAAAAGACACAAACCGAGTCTGGGAACCCCTGGAATAGATGCTGGCCTGTTTAGGCAGTCTGTCTTGCTGGGAATATCACAGGGTGAGCAGGGAACTGTGCAGCCTGGAAAAACTCTGATTAGGAGGGAGAGAGATGAGCAAAGAGAGATGATGATTGTGGAGCCTGGAGCCTAGAATGGATGCCCTTGAGGGACCCAGGAGTGGGATACAGGTGCAGTTGCCCTGCGTTGTAATCATGGTTAGTCACCAGTTTAAATCCATTTACAAAATTAAGAGTATTTTTACCTATTTCTTTTTTTTTAATTACCTTCAAACAAAATACATCCAGAGCCATTCAATCATCTAATCTTGAGGGTTAGGTGTTTTGTTTTGTTTTTAGGTAGGTAATTTTTTTTTTTCCTTAAAGACAAACATTTTTGCTGAACTCATAGAAAAGACAAAGAAAACTGTTTTGTGGATTTCCTAACTTTCTTTGCTGACTGGAATGAATTGTAACAATTCAATTTTTCAACAGCAATTTATTTCTCTTCTTTGTTTTTTTTTTCCTCTGCAGAGACATTTGTGCATTATTTTTTGGATGTTGCTAAGGCTTTATTTTAGATATCTGCTCCTAGGTATAGTCTCCAAACAGATACTGATATGAAACTTCTTATATTTAATTGTGTTTCAATAGTGCATTTACTAAACAAGTTGTACCCTTTGTAGCAAACACTAAAAGATGTTGTATTGCTATAGCATTCTTTACAATTATGGATTGCATGTCCCCTAATTTCAAGAAGTTTTAATTGAATTATCACATCATAAGATTTTTCCCCTATTCTGTGCTTGCAGAAAATTATTCTTTAATGATTCAAATACTGATTTTTTTTAAACAAGTGTCGACAACAACTCCATTTGGTCCGCTATCAGGTTATGCATATACAGCATACCATACTGTTTATATTTGAGTAGTTTTCAATAGTGAAATTGCATCTCCTTTACAATGTTCAATCAGCTTTTGTTAACAGAGATATTTTGTATTATGATTACCATCCAATTCTACATAGATATCATGATTTGAGATTGCAGATATGAATAGGTAGATCCAGAAAAGATAATCTACCTGACCCTCCATTCCTAGAGACAAATATTTTTAAGGTTCAGTTAAGTTCAGTTTTGTTTTGTTCTTCTTTTTACCACCTGTTAACTTTTTTCATTCAGCACTGGAAACAAAATTACCAGGAGTGTATTTGACCTTGCCCAAATCAGGAATTGTTGGAAACTTTACAAGAAAGCCTACTTCCACAGGATTTCCAGTCCTATGTTATACCAAAAATGCTTTAAATCATTTTAGATTAGTACACCTTGTGCAGAGTTTATCCATATTGAAGTTCTCTCTAGAGATTTGCTCATTGCTAAGTAATAAGATGGGTTATTTGCCATCATCACAAGATAAACTGTCTCCTGAATGGGAACTGTTTCAAATGGTGCCAAATGCAAACTCTGTGATGAGTAGAGATGTTCAGTAGGCTCTAGAGGTGGTTGAATTATTCATTAATAATGTACCCAGAAGATTTACCCCTTTCTTCATTTGTAAGTGATCTACAAGCAGGTTGTGACTTCTGTCAATTTGCTCGTGGTTTTCAGTTGTCTGTGCAATAATATAGACAAATAAGTGAAGACTATTGATTTTTTTCATGAAATGGTTCTGTCTGTGATTTACAATTCATGTCAGGTGACTGGTAACCTAGGCCAGACAATATTGTTTATCTTCCCTAGCTATCTCTAGGAGGCACTACAAAGAGACTCATTAATGCCTTTTGCTCACAACATGAAAAACAGACTTTGAATTCTTACTAAGGCATAGCACACTGTACAAAATATTGCGTATGTTTGGCCTCTGACTTTGGTCAGAAGATGCAGGCGAATAGAAGACAGGCAAATGAATGGATTTAAGCTGCAGACTGAGATTTTATTAACTTAACTAGGGCGGTGGGCTGCATTTACACACACACCTACTCAGGTAGTGTTTCTGAATATTTAATGTGGTGTAGTGTAGGGTGGGATATCCACAAGGAGGACAGAAGAAACCCCAGGGAACCTCAGTCTGCCCTTTTTCTTCCAGAAGTTCCCCAGCCATATTCCAGGCCCATTTATCTCTGGGAGCTTGCCCTTTTAGCTTTCATCCTCACTGGCCGCAATATGCAACAGATTAGCCTTTTTGACATTCCTCCTGACATTAAAATTCTGTTCTTACTCCTTTTAAAACAAACTGTGCCTTCACAATGCTGTGAGGGAGACAAAAAAACCCTCCAGATCACTGCTGATTTTGCCCAACTGGGAAAAACTGCTTCCTGATCTCAAATCAGGTGATCTGGCATACCCACAGCATCATGGAAATGCAGCTCAATATACCTTACTTACACAGAGGAAGAATGGGGTAATAATACAGGCCCCAGACATACAGGACAGCTATAAATTGAGAAGGGGATTTTTGTCTCCCACTGGCCAGTGTCTCCAACTGGCCAGTGAGAGACAAAGAAGCGTCTCCCTTCCCTGAAGCACATGTGTATGGACGTTTGGAGAGACAAGGAAGGGCTTGGTTTATCTGGGCATAAGTCTTCCCTTTCCACACTCAAGAGTTGGCCATCTATTTCCTACTCTGGCCAAATTTATGCCCCCACTGAGAAGGTGGTGGGAATTTTTTGAACCAAGGCTATTGTAAGGTAGCAACTGAATGTACAACAGGTACTTGATTTAATATCCCTTTGTTATTGTCATAAATTTAAAGGGACAAAGAACACATTGGGCATCATGAACCATACTTCAGTCAGCTAAATCAGCATGCGGCTTTGTGGAATCTAGACCAATTTACATCAATGAGTAACTGTCCCCAAATGATGAGATTGCTTAACCATTGTATTCCTCTTTCTTTCCATCTCCCTTTTTCAATAGTGCATTTTCAGTGAAGCAATCTAAAGAGAGCAAAAGATATATAGATATATATTTAATCAATGAGGGGAAAGAGGCAATTGACAAACAGATTTTGACCACTTTTAACTTAAGAGTTAAAATATGGATATTATGAGGCACTTAAAACATTTTTTAAAATGGTTTAATAGAACTTTAGCATTTTACTCTTGCTTTTTTTCCTTGCCTACCAATCATAAGAAAAAAATGGCAGTAGCTTTGCAAATTAAGGTAAATAAGATGGATGGTATATTTCTTGCATTGTGATATTTCTTATAGCTAAGGATAATAGTTGCCTTTAGCATCTAGATATACTCACTCAGGGCCATATTTTTTTGTTGATGGCATATCTTCCAAGGTATCAAAATATGACTTGAGACTACATCCCTGTGTTTATAGATCATGCTATAATAGTTTTGAAAAAGCTTCTTTCATTAGGAATATAAATAGTTGTTTAAATGAACTACTCTCATTAAATTCCAGGAAATTAAACATTGAAGTTGTTTGCACTCAAGCCTCTTCTAGCAATGTTGTCTCGCCTACATTTTGCTGGAAATCAAATCTTAATGGTCATGCCATTTTTCAGAATTATCCTAAAGATATGCCTCCCTGCAGAAAGATAAATGTTATTATAAGTGGCAAGAAAAGATCCATCCTGGTATAAAGTAGAAATTGCCTAAGGTAACTGTGACTGAGCTGTTCTTAATGGAAAAATGAAAATGGAGAACTTGATATCCTTCTGCAATTGCTATTGGATTTTTTTTTATTGAAGCTGTGAATCTGAAGATAAAGCTTACTATACATTTTTCCCCTGGGACACTTAAAAAATTCTACAGCTATGAAACAATACAACTTTAAATTCATCAGTTGCACACACTCATTTGGTAAAAGAATAGCACATATAAATTTGATGTTACATATAAATTTAGTAGAATGTAAATGAGCCACACAAGTATTTACAGAAATGTGGGGAAAACATTCTCTAAAACATTGCAAATACATAAAAAAAATTTAAAAAATGATTTTCGACAAGGTTTCAGAATTACATATGATAATATATATGATATGATAAATGACTTCTTGTTTTAATGGCACCAGCATACAACTTCTTAGTACCACTGAAATGATTGCTTCTGTTATTTACAGTGCTTCCTTTTGTTATGTTTTCTTTACATTTGTAATGATGTTTTGATCCAATCTACTGTCCATTGAAGTTAATGGTCAAGTTCTCTTTGACTTCAATCGGTGTAAGATTCGATCTTTTAAGGATATAAGGATCCAATGTTCACATTTCTGTATGCATCTAAGAAATATGTTTCCATATATTTATAAGCATAGTAAGAGTTGCTGTCTTAAAATACCCACAAACTACTCTTTATGGTTGCCTACATATGGAAAACAGTAAGCTGTTTTACGTTTATGCCTCTGTAACATTGTGTAGAAGTCTGATCTAGGAAGCTATCTGTTCTGTGAGCTAAGATCACAAGGACATTGTTTTATAGCTTCAAGGCACGAGTAAAGATTGAAATATTCATTATGAACAATTCAGCATGTTTGAATCTTCTGTTTTGGAATTGTTGGCAAAACTAATACTTTCTTACAAAGCTTTATTCATAAAGCTTCAGTTAATAGTATCTGCAAATATATGTAACTATTTGGGATGTTCATAAACTCACTGAAAGGAGTTTTTGCTCTAGAATTCAATACTTGGAATTTGCTAATGGAACTCTGATTGGTGGTTTGATGCATGCATATTCTCAGTCCCTTGGCTGGATGACATACCACTGATAGGTAAATAAGACGAGGAAGACTTTGTAGCACCTTAGAGACCAACCAGTTTATTTCAGCATAAGCTTTTGTGGGCTATAACCCACTTCATCGGATGCATAGAATGGAACAGAAGTAAGATGCTTTCATACACACAGAAAGCCAAGAAAAAAAAAAAGGGTTGTACATTAGCTTACCAGTTCCAAGAGGCTGTTTAATTTGGATGGGCCATTATCAGCAGGAGAAAAAAAATACCTTTTGAAATGGATTTCTGTGTCTGACAGGAGATAACAACTATTGAAGGTAAATTAACTAGGGAAATGCAATCAATTAGTGTAATGAGAGAACCATTTGCAAGTTCTATTTAGTCCTTGGTTTATTGTGTCCAATTTGAAAATTAATTGCAGTTCCTCAATTTCTCATTGGAGTCTGTTTTGGAAGTTTTTCTGTTTCAGAACTGACACCATCAAGTCTTTAATGGAATGGCCAGGAAGACTGAAGTGTTCTCCTACTAGTTTTTGAATGTTATGATTCCTGATGTCAGATTTGTGTCCATTTATTCTTTTGCGTAGAGACTGTCCGGTTTGGCTAGTGTACATAGCAGAGGGGCATTGCTGGCACATGATGGCATATATCACATTGGTCGATGTGCAGGTGAATGAGCCTCTGATGGTATGGCTGATGTGATTAGGTCCTATGATGGTGTCAGTTGAATGGAAATGAGGACAGAATTGGCATCGGGCTTTGTTACAAGGATAGGTACCTGGGTTAGTGTGTTTGTTGTGCGGTGTGCGGTTACTGGTGAGTATTTGTTTCAGGTTGGGGGGCTCTCTGTAAGTGAGGACTGGTCTGTCTCCCAAGATCTGTGAGAGTGAAAAGAATATGCTAAAGAATAAATGGACACAAATCTGACATCAGGAATCATGACATTCAAAAACCAGTAGGAGAACACTTCAATTTTCCTGGCCATTCCATTAAAGATTTGATGGTGTCAGTTCTGAAACAGAAAACTTCCAAAACAGACTCCAACGAGAAACTGAGGAACTGGAATTAATTTTCAAATTGGACACAATAAACCAAGGACTAAATAGAACTTGCAAATGGTTCACTCATTACACTAATTGATTGCATTTCCCTAGTTAATTTACCTGCAATAGTTGTTATCTCCTGTCAGACACAGAAATCCATTTCAAAAGGTATTTTTTTCTCCTGATAATGGCCCATCCAAATTTAACAGCCTCTTAAAATTGGTAAGCTAATGTACAACCTTTTTTTTTTTTTTTTTTTTTTTGCTTTCTGTGTGTATAAATGCATCTTACTTCTGTTCCATTCTATGCATCCGATGAAGTGGGCTGTAGCCCATGAAAGCTTATGCTGAAATAAACTGATTAGTCTCTAAGATGCTACAATGTCTTCCTCATCTTATTTAGGGATACAGACTAACACGGCTGCTAATCTTAAACCTGTCATTGATAAGTAGAAGCTGTGCCTGAAGAAACTGATGATGCTGAACTGAAGTCTCACAGGGAGAGAGTGCTATAGATTAAGAGCTATGGCAGGAGACAAGCAAGCCTTGGAAACTACAGGATATCTTGTGGGGTTTTTTTGTCCTCTTTTGCACAGGTGAGAGCATTATGTCTAGTTACGTATGTGGACTTCTGTGATGTGGCATATAAACCTCATACACCTAGGATCCAGGGACTAGGAAGAGGAAGGAACTGGATAAACTGGCATCAATTACACCTTTATTATAGAATGGTTTGGCTTTTGCGTGACAGAAGTCCTGTGAGTGGCCAGATGGAAGTTTTTTTTTCTAAAAGCCTATAGGAAAGGGCCTTAAACTAAAAAAAGTGGTTTGGCCAGGAGCACCAGATGTTCAGTGTGAGTAGGTTGATTTACTGTCTCTCCCCACACCCTGCTTCTCTAGAAAGAAGTAGTTTGACAAAGCCATCCCCTTCATTTTTTTTGCTTTCTTTGAAATGAGCTATAAAAAGCCCTGAGGAACTTCTGCTGAACTGAGACTAAAGGGGGATAGTACACTATTTGCAATCAGCTAGGGGAGAAAATAAAAAACTTCCCCTCTGAACTTAAAAGAGTGTTGCCATTCTCGAAGGAACAGAATTTGTTGAGGGAAACTGTCCATAATTCCTTCCCCATGGCTGGAGCCCTTCACAATCCCAGATTTAAAAATTGCTGATTTCCTGATTGAAAGCATAAACTACATTAACTAGCTATCTAGCAAATGTTATATTCACCATAGACTGGAGCACATATAAACTGACTGAGCTGGCTCCTATTCTTGGCACTCCAAGCCAGGAGTAGTAGATTATGTGCCTGGAGTTATACTGTGCTTTACCTATTCTTAGCTGGTACACAGCCCCAAGGCTATTCCAGGGCCAGCCCAGAGCTACTGGGAAAAGATGGCAGCAACTGGCTACACTGTGGTGCACACCTCATTGGCTGAGTACAGTAGCAGATAATCTGGTTTTCAGCGTTTTGTGCACAATTCCCATGGGCAGACTGCAGACCTGCTGTGAATCAGGAACACGTGCCCCGACTTTGTACATTTTCCCTCTGACCTTAATTAGCAAGTTTTATACGATGTGTTATAAAAGAATGAATCTGTTAATAAATCAAAATTAAAAAAGGCAGCCCATGCCAAGGAAAGAATTAATTACCTTTTGCTCTATGGAAAGCTACATGGGCAAGGGGAGGAGAATTAAACTCAGGTTTGTTTGTAAAAGAGATTTCATACACTAACTGTTCGACATGCAGGAACTTTCGCTGTAGAAAAATTCTCCTAAGATCAGCATTAGCTGTTAAGATAATTATTCTTCAGAAATGGAAATCTACTGCACAGTTTAAAAATGTTGATCTCCTATAGTAGTCTGAATTGAGTTAGGCAGTTTAGAAACTGTCTTTTTTATGCAAGTGGAAGAGTTCCAAGATCACAGGGCATTTCATCAGCATTTCTTGAAATTTATTAGTATACCACTTTTGGCTATTCTTTCCATGAGAAAACATACGTTTCTTCAAATAGGTTGATCAGTCTTGTATAAACCCTGTCCTTTCTCATTTTATTTATGTTGTTCCTATCTCCTTTCTTTTTTGCATGTTGTTCATATATGTTTTTAATATTGCTCATTTCAGTTTCAACTAAACTTAATTGATCTAAGGCTAGAGCACTGTACTGGGACTCTGGGGACCGGGGCTTTATCCTGGTCTTCCAGTGGCTTGCTGGGTGACCTTGGGTAAGTCAAGTCACTGCTCCGTGCCTCAGTTTCCCAATCCATAAAATGAGGAGAATGACACTGACCTCTTTTGTAAAGTGCTTTGCGATTTACTGCACAAGAACTAGGGATTATTATTAAAAATAAAATGAAATACATTAGAGTTTGCATGAATTTGAATAAATTGGGTTAAAATAACACCTATGTTCAAACAACAAAATTTTTATATGGAAAAGCTGGTAGATTAACTTGAAAGCAATGGCTTCCAAACTGTAGTCTATCGTTCTCCTACTGGTTCTTTGCACAAAGAAACATTTTCAAGCCCAGGCATTGGGGAAATATAGAGTAGAAGTGGGAGTCCAATCATTCCTGGCAATATGCTTTGTGCAGGGCCAGACTTTTCTGTTAGGATGGGCTGTACAGCCAGCCACTAGGGATTACCTAGGTAGAGTAGGTGATACTGTGGGATATTGTAATTGTTCTATTCCCTTCAAAGCCTCTGGCATAGAGGGTATTAAGGGTGTTGGTGGGAGAATGCCTGTACTGAAGTATCCTACATAAATTGGAAGAATTTCAGCAAGACAGATTGAGAAAGCCCCATGCCGGAACACTCTGTAGTACAATAGCTAAGTCATTTTCTTACAGTATAGAAGATCAAACTTCAAATCCCTTGTCCACACCACACAAAGCTTTCTTTTGCTGTCAGAACAGCCTGTTGGGGCTGTTGGTAGCAACATGAAAGTTAAAGCAGCCCTGAGGCCACGCTAACTAATGCAGGCGGCTGGGCTACTCCCCACCCAACCCCAGAATGTTTCCCACAAGGACCTTATGCCAAGTAGGCTCTGGTGGGCATGAGAATTCGGCCCATTCACCATTAAGCCTGTGATTTGATAATGGTCTATTTATAAATTTTCAGTGAAGTCAGACAGATTGACTAGTTTCAGAGGGGTAGCTGTGTTAGTCTGTATCAGCAAAAACAATGTGGAGTTCTTGTGGCACCTTAGAGATAAATTTATTTGAACATAAGCTTTCCTGGGCTATAACCCACTTCATCAGATGCCTGGAGTGAAAAAATACAGTAGGCAGTGTGACAGAGTCAGACCAGAAGGATATAAGAGAGTGCTGGAAGGCAGGTATATTAGTCTTAGGATGTGCAGGTCCCTGTTCCCTAGATAGCCAAACAAAGGCTACACCAGGCCAATCAAGACACCTGGGGCCAATTAAGAACCTTCTAGAAAGGAGTAGAAACAGCTAGCCTGATTGGGACACCTGAAGCCGATCAGAGACTGGCTGAAACCAGATAAAAACCTCCCAGTTAGTCAGGTGGGGTGTGGGTGTCAGGAGCTGTGGAAGGAAGTTGTGCTGTTGGTGAGACTGAGTGGTGGACAACATATCATACAGAAGGAAGGAGGCCCTGAGGTAAGAGTGAAGTGGAGTTTGAAGAAGCGGGGACTGCTGTGGGGAAGTAGCCCAGGGAATTGTATTGTGTTTTGTGGATAAAAGGTCAGCCATCTTAGCTGATACTATTAGGGCCCCTGGGCTGGAGCCCCGAGTAGAGGGCGGGCCCGGGCTCCCCACTTTTCCATCTTCCATACTGGCCTGTGATGAAGGTAACTCACTAGGCGGTGACTCTTGCCAATTATACTGAGAAAAGGAGGTCACTCTGGGGCCTAGATGAGTTTCTGAGGCCCCTAAATCTGCCAGGAAGCGCAGGACCCACAAGTACAAACTTGGAGCTTTGTCACAGCAGGTATAAATATACAGCACATGAAAAGATGGGAGTTGCCTTACCAAGTGGGGAGTTGGTGCTAACAGGACCAATTCAGTCATAGTTGATGTGGTCCTTTCTCAACAGTTGACAAGGTGTGAGTATCAAGAGAGGGAAAATTATTTTTTGTAGTGACCCAGCCACTCCCAGTCTTAATTCAGGCTTAATTTGATGGTGTCAAGTTTGCAAATTAATTCCAGTTCTGTTTTTGAAGGGGATGAAAAAAAAATCTTTTTTTTGAAGAATTGCCACTTTTAAGTCTGTTATTGAGTGTCCAGAGAGGACATGCCCAACAAAGAAAGTAACCACGTAACTAGTCATCACCTACAACCACAACTAAAACCTCTCCAATGCATCAGGGAGCTACAATCTATCCTGCAGGATGATCTGTCACTCTCACAGATCTTGGTAGACAGGCCAGTCCTCACTTACAGACAGCCCCCCAATCTGAAGCTATTACTCACTAGCAACTACACATGACGCAACAGAAACACTAACCCAGAAACCAATCCCTGCAATAAACCCCGTTGCCAACTCTGCCCGCATATATATTCTAGGGACACCATGACAGGACCTAACCACATCAGCCCTACCATCAGGGGCTTATTCATCTGCACATCTACCAATGTGATATATGCCATCATGTGCCAGCAATGCCCCTCTGTCATGTACATTAGCCAAACTGGACAGTCTCTATGCTAAATAAATAAATAAATGGACACAAATAAGACATCAAGAATTGTAACATTCAAAAACCAGTAGTAGAACACTTCAATTTCTCTGGACACTCAATAACAGACTTAAAAGTGGCCATTCTTCAACAAAAAAATCTTTAAGAACAGAATTCAACGAGAAACTGCAGAACTATAATTAATTTGCGAACTTGGCCTGAATAAGACTGGGATTGGCTGGGTCACTACAAAAAATAATTTCTCCTCTATTGATGCTCACCGCCTTCTTGTCAACTGTTGGGAATGGACTACATCCACCCCAACTGAATTGGCCTTGTTAGCACTGACCCCCCACTTGCTAAGGCAATTTCCATCTTTTATTGTGTTTTTCATAAGCCCATGAAAGCTTATGCCCAAATAAATCTTCCAGACTGACTAGCGTAACCCAAAAGAGAATTTGGCCCAGGGGAGTGTGAGGTACACATTACCAATCCTTGAGCCTAAATATTTGCCTCTACAATAGTATGCAAGCTATGCTCTCTACTCCATGGCTGCAACAGGAGTAGCATAGAGTTATTAAGAGAAATCTATGCTATGAGTAGGATGACTTACAAGCCAGTTTCATCAGTTTTGCATGTTCTTTTCTGGCACAGCATAGTGAAACCTACATTGATCAGGAAGAATATATTGAGATCTAAGAGTTGTGAGCTGAGCATGCAGACTGCCAACTTGATGCAGAAAGTAGATCTTGGAAAAGGTTAGGTAATGGCTTATTAGAATTGCATTGCTGTACTTTTTTTTCTTTTGTTTCTCTCCCTCCCCGTTACCAGAAAATCTATTTTATAAATAGGCTTTTGTTGTTAGCTGAACACACAGGTCACATAAAGACAGTTGTTTCAAATGCTTGCAGCTATTTGAGAACATTTGCGTAATCAGTGGGGTATATAATTTATTTATTGTTAGAAGGAGAACAGCATTTTGTGATCAACTTCTTTTATGGGATTTCCAGGACATTTTGTAAAAAAAACGCCCCCAACCATTGTTGTATCAGGGCAGTAACAGACCATATATATTTCTTAGACTGCATCTTAGGGCACCTAAAAGTGAAATTAATTACAGTGCAGGGAAGTTCTGCCCAAATGTTTTTAAGATTCTTAGCCACCAGTGGCAAATCGCTCATATTTTTTTCCTAAAAAGATGATAAATCTAAGGTATTGTAGCAGGTGACTGACTTTAGTTGCATATAATCACATGGAAATATAACCCAAATCTACATATCCCATCAGGGAATAGTGATTTAAATGTAGAAAGAAGTCATACCTGAAAACCAAGAACCATTGTGCTTCATTGACAAACACCAGGCTACCTATTTGAGATAAAACACTGTCTGAACCTGGAAATCCCAGATAGCAGGAAAAGACAATAGACCAGATGGCATTTCCCTTCCTCTGATTAGACTATAAAGACCCTAACACTCAGATTTTACTCTGCGCCTTCAGGCAGGCTGTGACCCTTTGGGGTTCTTCTTTGCTAGGTATTGCTGACAAGGAATTGTAGCATAAGACTCACACACTTTGCCTTAATCTCTGCTCAAGATCATGGTCCATGAAGGCTTTGATACTAAAACAAGCTTCCCGGTCACAAAGCTCTGACAATACTGGTGGTGATCTATATCTATGAAAGATACATATTACGAGGCCACTTTTATACCTCCTCCTGCAACACCGAGTGCTCCTTTCACAGACAACTTCACTTAGTATGGTAAATTATTGACATTCTGGAAGTGAAATTTCTAATCCAATTTACATGAAGGTTGCATAATAGCCTCTTTTAGTATAAGAGCTTTTATGACAATTAGATGGTGACATAGCCAATTTCAGGATTTTGTTAATTTTATACAGTAGTGTTTGCTAATTGATACTGTAACCCAATGTAACCCTTCTGCCCATCAGAGTTGGCAGCAACAAGGGCCGGGTTCAGTATCCAGGGGTTCCATTCCAATAGCACAATACAAAAACCGGCTCGAGCCCCCACCCAGTGACCTGGGACAACCATATACCACTCTTCTGGGTGTCTGTAAGAGACAATACTTCCCCTCTCGCAAGCACAGAGTCTGAGTGTACCAAAGCCTTTTAATAACAGGGAGAAACAATGTGGCATTATATTGGGGAAACACCACAAACAAGGTTAATAAACCAAACCATGAACCAGAAGCCCCCCTCCCAGCAAATAGGCCGTGGCCTTCCCTTTGGCTCTTGAGTTCCACAACCCCAAAAAGTCACTCAATAGTCCCAAAAGTCCAACAGCCCAAGAGTCTCTGTCCTTGGTCCGTGCAGAGTTCAAAAGTCAATTGGCAGAGTCTTACCTCCAGCCTGGG